>SNQJ01S0144747.1:8724-24213 GCA_010110895.2 Picea sitchensis
AATAATAATTAACTAGATTATTAGTTATTATTATTATACATAATGAACTATATTATAAAAGAGATATTTTAAGGATATGTATGAATATTATACATACATATCTTTTTCACAATAATTATTAATTAATATTAATCATTAATCATGTAAACAATAATATATTAATAATATATTTAGGTTAATGGTTATTAGGATTTGGTCTTTTAGGATTATTGGGGTTAGTATTATGGTCACATTAGGATAATGAATATTTGTATTAGGGTTTATTTTATAATAATAATAATAATAATATAATTTAAATATAATAGTAATTTAATTTTAATGGAGTTGAATTGTAAATATATCTAATGTTTAAGAAACACTCTAAATTTGTAAATATATTTCATTTTGAAGAAGATTGCAATTTTTTTATATCTAGATTTTTAAAGATATTTATTAATGGAATAATAAGAATAAACTATATTTTTAATTTTATATTTTTAGATTGTTACGCCCATAGGCGTCCCCCCTATTGGAATTGATGGATTAATCAACTTTTTAATCATGAATTGCAATCTTATGGCCAACAATGGAAGATGTGACCTATTCTTCTTCTTAGTCTCTAATCAATGGATGATATTTTGATAAATTAACTCCCTCTCATTTATAAAGACCTATGTTTATGTGTTTAATTTTTTACATTTACTTAATATAATTAAAAAATTACATGGTGGCCACACACTGACACGTTATGAGATTAGAAATTGATTGTGCTTATAGCAGTAGTGGAATGTTGGGCTCCATTTAGGTAGAATGGTAGGTCTTCGAAAGGATGGTGCATTGTGGTAGGATGGTAGGATGGCGCATTCATTTCCTCTACCCACTACTCCACACACCTTACATTCTTTCTTTCATTATGCTATGGAGTCCACTTATAAATGATTTAAATAAATCTGAAGGGAAGATAAATGTATATAATTTGATCTCGGATCTCCGTGAGTCCAAAGCTCATCAAATAATATAATATGGTTTTTTAATTCAAATATGATAATAGAATATATGGAATTGAAACAACATGAACAACTAGTGACAAATCCCTTCCTAGTGCGCTCCATTTTATAGTTCTCCATAAATGAAAGTATTATTTAGATCGAAGATGTATAAATTCACTGGTTTTGCTCATGCTTGGAATTGATATATCATGTTAAAAAAAATAGAAGAAATATTTATTGTAGGAACATTAATGGAGGGTTTAATATTCATGTTGGACCAGAAAAATGGAACCACAACAATCACCAATTCAATCACCAATTCGAGCACCAATTCAGACTCGACTTTTCTCCAAAAGGCCCTCCTCAACCATTTGATCATAATGAACTAGCCACTAGTATGGATAATGATTGTGAAGACATGAACAACGAAAATTAATTTTTTAGCATGCTCATTTTTTGTGTTTTGATATGAGGGTTTATTGTATAAGGTCTTCATATTAAAATTTTGTGGCCATGTAAACTGGTATTTTCAAGACTAAAATGAAATCTCACATTATTAATACATTAATAATATGGTATTTTGTGGCCATGTAAACTCGCATTTTCAAGAGTGCTTCTTCTCGTGGAGTCCTACCTCGGCCATTTGATCCAAATAAACCAGTAACTGGTATGGAGAATGATAGTGAAGACAACAATGACCAAACTTAAATTTTTAGCATGTTCTTTTCTTTTGGTTATGATAGGGGTTTATTCTACAAAGTATTCACTGTAAAATTTGGTGCCATGTAGATTGGTATTTTCTAGATAATAGTCAAATCACAAGTTTGTTTAAGGTGTGATACCATAAAAAAACTTCCATTATGCATTTTTATTAAAAGGAAGACGTTGTAAGTGGATTTTCTAAAAGTATATAACCCACTGATATTTTTGATAAATAGTGATAGAGTGAGCTGATTACAGAAAGAAGAAACCATCACTTGCGTAGTGGGGTGTAAAAGTATGTAACCCATTCATCTTTTTTATGAATAGTGAGGGAGCGAGTTGATTATAGAATTAAGACTTGAACTTTTTGGATAAAATATATTGGTGTTTGAGCGTTTATGTAATGTACCTAAAAAACTGTCACAATTTTTTTTTTTTTTTTTGTACATTTATCCATGAAAAGTTTTGAGATTTCAAGCAAGTAAGCTTTCTGTTATAAGGCTTGAGTCTAAAAGTTTGTTAGAATCCTTACTATCGTTGACTGTCCTCACCATTCAACTTAAATTTTCCTAAACGACGATATAAAAGTGTTTACTCTTCACTTCAATGTTTATCTAATATACCGTAATATATAATTACTTTTCTATGTGTTTTTGTCTATAACACTACCACAACCTTAACAATACAAGTGACTTCGGGATTTTATAGCCAAATCCCTACATAAAAATATTTCCATATGTTTGCCATACAAACGACTTGTAATACAGTCTGTTACTTCCATACCTCCATATGGAATGAAGACTTTCCAACGTTCTTGTACTGGTCCGCTCACTACACTATTATAGTTGTTCCTATAGCAAACATTCCTACCATGTTACTACAATTTTTGTGGAAAACAGAGGTTAATCGGGTTTCGGTGATTACTAATACCGAACAAAACAATGGACCACGATGTTTGCTGAAGATCCAAAATACAGAGAGACTATGGCCCAACACTTCAGAGTTTCGGGGTTTCACTAGTACAACAACCCAACATCAACACACAACAACTCCTAAAATTGCGAAAGGTGACCATCATTTTGGGGTTTTGGAGTTTGGGATTTCGCGAGTACAACACCCAACATTAACACACAACAACTCTCGAAATTGCGAAAAGTGACTAGCATTTCGGGATTTCGGAGTTTGGGATTTCGCGAGTACAGAAGCCAAACATCTATACACAACAACTCTCGAAATTGTGAAAAATAAAGTGGGATTAACACTTCGGGGTTTCGGGGTTCGAAATCCCGCGACTTCAAAATTCAAAACAACAAAACACCACAATTTCCAGATCGCGAAAGGAAAGTGGGACTCACATTTCGGGGTTTTGGGGTCCGGGACTTAGTGACTTTAAGTACCCAACAACAACATATACAAACTTTTGAAATGCGAAAAAGGAAAGGTGAGACCCACATTTCGGAATTTCGGTGTTCGGAACTTCGCGAGTTCCGATGTCCAAACGGCAACATATACAAACTTTCGAAAATGAGAAAAAGGAAAGGTGGGTCCTACATTTCAGGATTTTGGGGTTCGGAACTTCATGAATTATGGTGTCCAAACATCAACATGAACAAACTTTCGAAAAAGTGAAAAGGGAAAGGAACTAACATTTTGGGATTTCGGGATTCCGGGTTTCGGGGTTTCAAATGACAAATAACAACAAACAATAAATCCCGAATTCTGAAGGTGAAAGGGTGTGGGACCAACACTTCGGGATTTCAGGATTCGGGGTTTCGGGGTTTCAAATGACAAACAAAAACACACAACAACTCCCGAATTCCGAAGGTGAAAGGGTGTGGGACCAACACTTCAGGATTTCAGGGTTTCAAATGCCAAACAACAACACACAACAACTCCCGAATTATGAAAGGTGAAAGGGTAAAAGTTTACATTACTGCAATTAGGTATAATCACTCAACATATATATGATATCAATCCAACATAGCCATTCAAAATAGAGAGGGATAAATCAACATATCTGAATCCAATTCGCAGGAAGACAAAGGGAACAACCACGTTCCTCCCAACCGTAGAACAGGGCAGCCAAAGTCAGTTTCCCGATTCACTCCCTAGCCTGACCGTGAATCCATGATGGCGAACTTGGAAACTCCTCCGAGCAATGTCCTTCAATTCCAACAGTTATCCTCTTGCCTCACACTTACTCAACAGTGCTCATAATAGCAAGGCAAATCTGTTTCAGCAGGCTCCTCTTGCTTCACACTCAATCAACAGGCTCCTCTTGCGTCCTGCCTCCTCGCATATGCTATTTATCAATTTTTTTCCCGGGTCTTTTTCCCCCCTTTGGGGATTTTCGCAGCTCTCTTAATCCATGATTTTCAGGGGCTTCCAGTGGCCAAATATCTAATTTTCCACTTCTCATAATCAGCCTAGAGGCAGTTCCAACATGTTCCTCACTCATGGAGTCATGGTCAGCTGATTTTAACATGGTTGTTCCATTTGTCCTCCTGCAATTAATACAATTATTCTGTTGTGATACAAGTGTCATAGTCAAATAGTTAGTTGAGTCCAAACAGATCTCTGCCCAACAATCACAATAATTAAATACAATTATTAAATTCGAAATTCATAATTTCCATAAATGGCAAAACATTTCGAGATTCAAATTTGCCAAAAACGGAAATAAATTTCCAGCACACAAAAATAAAAATATTTTATTTTTAGGGGATGTCATAGTTTGGGTTTGATATGGATAAAAGATATTTTTTATGGATAAAGTATATCGGTTTCCCAGAGTTTGGGTTTTGAATAAGGACATTTGGAGATTAAGTGAATTTGTTTGCTTGTAATGTACAAGCAGTTTTTGTTGGAAACGGTGACAATGAATTCTTCCATGAATAGGATTCCAGATTCTATAATCCAATGTTGGTTGTAACTGATATGACCAAGTTAGAATATGGATGAGTTTACATTTAATAATCAATTTCTAATGTACATTGCTATAAATTGATGTATGCTCGTAGAGGTTGTGTAAGTGAGGAGTGCGAGCCTGCTATAATCTTCATTAGCTGAATAATACGACAACTGATACCTATGCTTGGTGGACGTAGCCCAATGTTTGGGTGAACCACGCAAATTGTTGTGTTTCTTGTCTGCATTCTTATTGATTTTCTTATGTTAATTTGTTTTTTTGCATTGGCAAATTTACAACAAGTGGTATGAGAGCTCAGGGAAAGCGTTTTGACTGTGGAAGAAAAGCATTGTTGTGTGAACATAAATCATGGAAAAGAGACTGGTGTGCATGGATCGAGCAGGGTGAAGGAGCTCCAGTTTTACATCAGCGTGATAAGGCACACCTATTGAAGGGGAAATATTTCATTTGTTTGTGGGAGCGCTGACATTTTTGCATCAACACTTAGGTTCCTTCTAGAGGGGAGTGCCATTTTGGTAGTGTCCTTCACACACTCTAAATTTTCAAAACCAACGCTCCTCTAACTGTTGGATGGGAGTGTTCATATCCTTAAACGACTATTGGATGGGAGTGTCGATCTCCTTAATTTTTTTGTGAAACTAATTCATGGTTTATGGAGTGAAACAACTATCCGATCTCCTTAATTGTTTTTGTTTTTTTGGAGTGAAACTAATTTATGAAAATTTTAAGGCATTAAAAGGACTTATATTAAAAGGTGGATGACTTATGAAAAGGTTGATTTGTATTATATGATATTATATTAAAGGGTGGATGCTTCATATAATATATTTGAGGTAACTTTTTTTTTTATGTATTAATTAAAAAGTTTTTTAATTAAAATTTTTACCAATCATTCCTTCACATCTTTTTTGAAAGGGCCTTGGATATTACAAGTAGTGGTGTTTGTTTTTATGTTTCCTCTAATGAAAAAGATGCAAAGTGCTAAGTTTGAAATTGAGAAGTTTAATGGAAAGAAAAATTTCGAGATCTCGAAGGTTTAGATGCACGATCTGCTCGTGCAACAAAGCGTGGTGAAGGCTCTTTTGGGAAAAGCAAAACACCCTGCATCCATAACAGACGATGATTGGGATGAGATGGACGCGAGAGAACTGAGTGCCATACGTATGTGTTTGGTCGACGATGTACTGTTCAACATTGTTACAGAGAAGACAACAACTGGTTTGTGGTCAAATTTGGAAAGCCTGTACATGATGAAATCCTTGACAAATAGGAGATTTCTTAAAAGACAATTGTACAACTTCCGCATGAAGGAAGGTATGAAAATTGTTGATCATTTAAATAATTTCAATACTCTTCTAGTCCAATTGACTAGCATGGGCGTGAAATTTGAATCCAAAGATAACGCAATTACATTATTGTGTTCTTTGCCCGCGTCATGGGATCATTTCATTTCCTCTATTAGTTTCAATTCAACATAAAGTATTGAGTTTGATAATACTATTGGATCTTTACTGTCTAAGGAAACAAGGAAGAAATCCAATCTAGAAACCTCTACATCTGAGGCAATGGTGATTAGAGGAAGACCTAAAGAAAGAGGATAGGGTCAAAGGGATCTCTCTTGATCAAAGTCGAAGGGAACAAAGAGAAAAATCATGTGTTGGTTTTGTGGAAAATATGGAAACCTGAAGAAGGACTATTGGAAGTTGTAACATCCCGCTCTGGCGCACTGAGAAAACTTATTCTTTGAGGACACTTGATCGGAAGTGATCTGGACTTTTATGATGTTAAAACATTTATCCTTGATTATGATGCGTTATGATAGATGACATGATGTTTTACTGCTTTGACGAGACAGGTGCTATTGACTCAGTTTTATTGAGTGTGCAGGGTTTTGGACCTTGAGGATGCAGAGGCATTGGTGGAACCCCCTTGGACTCCGGATTGAGTCATGGAGTGTGCTATTTGGGTTGATTTAATTACTGTGATATTTCATTGATTTGATGATATGATGTTGACATGTTCTGACATGATTGTTGATGATGCAGGTTGACGATAGCTTGTTGACCGGACTCACATATGGAGTAAAGTGGCCACACACGATTTCTAGAGAGGTTGAGGGAGAGGTGTGGACAACAGCCCTGTCACAACCTACTAGCACTCCCTCCATGGCTCAAGCTGTAGGTTAACGATTACCTAGTTCAAGAGGATCCACGATGCTGTGAGGGAAGACTACGACAGTCGCTCACGATGATTCTAAGGGGCGCGCAATAAGGTGGGGTCCTTATTCCTTAGTTCCCTTAGTCTCCCACAAGTTCACCTGGCAGAGTGTTGACTAGGGGTTATAGATGTCTACCAATTAGTCAAGTCGGCGAGTGGCACCCTTGGAGCATGTGGTGCATCCTGAAGGGCACGTCGCGCAAAAGAACCACAAGTTGGCGAGTGGCACCCTTGGAGCACGTGGTGCATCTTGAAGGGCATGTCGCGCAAAAGAACCACAAGAAGCGAGTGCCACCCTTGGAGCACGTGGTGCATCGTGAAAGGCACATCGCGCAAAAGAAACGAATGAGGCGAGTGGCACCCTTGGAGCACATGGTGCATCCTGAAGGGCACGTCGCATTGATGTTGATGAAGGAAACAAACTAAATGGCACTAAGACATTAACACCTTAAGAAATCCTTAAACAACTTCCCTAACCAAGTGTCGCCCAGTTCAGAATCTAAGTCCTAAGTCTAAAACTTTTTAGGGTAAAAATTTAGTCTAACCTTAAGAAAAAGGACCCTGGAATAAAAATAACAATTAAAAAAAAAAAAACTCACTTAGGTAATAGTTGGGTCTTCATAAAATTCTTGGGGTAAATGAAGAGAGTAAGGATTTAATTAAACTAAGGGATTTAAAAATTTGAAAAGAAGAAATTAATTCCTAACTTGTGAAAGAACAAAAGATATTAAATAAATAATAAATGAAAAGATTAATTAGCGCATTTGCCTTTTTGGTTTTAAAAGAAGAAGGGAATAATAAAAATAGGGAAACTAAGTAATAAAGGAAACATAATAAAGGAAAGAACGGGACATAGGGTAAAAAGCAAAGTCAACATAGTAAATAATCTGCAATTAAGAACTTCCTAAAATCAACTAAATTTAGCAACTTCATTTTAGGGAAATTTACTAAAAGCATGTAAGGGAATCTAGGAACACCTAGGAGTAAATTTAGGAGCGACTCTAGGTGCGTGAGGGATTTGAGACAAATAATAAATTAAAGAAAATATTTATTGGAGAAAAGAGGGGGATGGACGACACTTGTGAGTTGGAGAATTTTTGAAATATTTTATTAAAGCTCAATTTAAAATGTGAATTAGGGAAAGTTGGTGGGTCTCAAAACTCTATAAAAGAAAAGCGGGGTGAGGAAGAAAGGGCATCGGTTGTTAGAGTAACGTTACGCTGCCAGATTTGTGACTTGACTGATTGCTTGAGAGGAGTTGGGATTTTCCATCTCGGATAGGAGTGGTAGCTCAGCCTTGCGAGGTGAGCTGGGAAGCTAGACGTACCAAATGGATAGTGTGTGGCCCCTTTGCGGCTCGGGGGGCTAAGGGGGAAGAAGAGTAGCCCTAGCGGTTGGCTGGGAGGTACCAGTGTAGTCGCGACGGTCGGCGAGCAGGAGCGGCACGGAGCCCAAGCACAGATAACATCTTCGAGTTTTTCGCCATCGGTCACAGGTACGCAAGCAAGTTTGTTGTTAAGAATAAGAGGAAAATTGTTTAATGTTGTATATGAATCCGTATGAAGTCGAATGTTGTATTAAAATTTAGATCATCCCGCTTCCTTATTGTTCGTTTTCTGTGCCTGGACTATTATAACCCCTGGTATTCGTGTGTTTTACAACTGTGCCTTACGTCGAGTTTTGTCTGCGTTTGTTTGGGTTGCATTCCATGTGTTCCAGTGGAGGAACTCATGCAATTCAACACCCTTCTCTACGTTTTTATGGTTATAAATTCTCTTCGTATTGGTTGTACATCTCTGTGTATTTTTGTTATAAATCCTCTGCGTTCTATTGTATATCTCTATGTTTTTATGGATTCAAATCCTCTGTGTTCTGTTGTATATCTCTGTGTTTTTATGGATTCAAATCCTCTCCATTCTGTTGTGTATCTCTGTGCTTTTATGGATTCAAATCCTCTGCGTTCTGTTGTGTATCTCGGTGTTTTTATGGATTCAAATTCTCTGCGTTCGTTTGTATACCTCTGTGTTTTAATGTTAAAATCCTCTGCGATTGGGTGGGGATACCCCCACAAGTTTCGACCACGTGACCTCTGCGTAAGGTGTTAATATTCCTTGCGAATTGGTTGTAAGAACCTATCCCTCTACAAAATCGTGATGGTACAGTGGCTATGCTATTATTGCGTTAACAATTTTCCCTTAGGTATGACTGTCTAGCCATTTTCTTCCTCTTGATCGTGCCTCTATGGGCAACACAATTTTATATATTTGTATACCCGCACAAGCCTCTGTTGAATACCCCTGCGAGTTCTTGATGCAACGGATGAACATTGCCTCTGCAACTGTAGCTAGACCAATTATTTCGCCCTGCTGTTTCACTTGACTGAGATTCCTCGCTCAAAGTGCGCCTACATCTCAGGACTAATTTTATGCCATAACAATTGATGCGTGTCTGAGTATCTACTCCCTCCGCACGTCCATTTCCTGAACTCCTTGCCAAGGTTTTCCTTGTTGTTGAATATCTCTAGCATTGTATACTTACACGTATTGGGGAGGGTCTGATTATTTTGTCCCACTACCTACTACCTGCAAACTTAAACCTTTGTGGGGTGCGATTATTGGTCACCAGTGAATGAAATCACAGATTCTAATTTCTGATTTCTAATTTTTGTGATTACCGTCGATCGGGTTAACAATTTGCAGTTATGTTGTTTCATTTATCGTTCCTTAATTAATTTCCATAAGTGTACAGTTTATAATATTCAAAAAAATGTTTTCTAGTTTGGTCAATTGCACGTGTCCCGTTGGAAGCCACCAGTCTCCTTCTACTAGTTTTATGGCTACAGGAATTAGGTTGTATTGCGAGGTAATTTAGTGGTTTGGTATGTTATTTTTTAATGTTAACACAATCGATAATTATTCATTAGTAACTGGAAATTTGCACTTAATTGATTGTACATTATTTTAAGGATGAATTTTGGTAATTGTCTACTAATCGAATTTATT
This sequence comes from Picea sitchensis, assembly GCA_010110895.2. NCBI lineage: Eukaryota > Viridiplantae > Streptophyta > Pinopsida > Pinales > Pinaceae > Picea > Picea sitchensis. Next base: position 18,543 of record SNQJ01S0144747.1, read on the forward strand.
TGGAGTAAATAGATCGGTGATGAATCTTGAGGTTGGAGCTATTATTTAGAGTAACGCTAACCATCCAGGCTATTTGTTCAGATAAAACCAATGAAATGTGAGGTTTAAAGTTACAGTTAATGCTTATGGTAATGAAAGTGTAGTTGAGCGTTAATGTTTATGCTACGGTTATGGAACTGTAAATGTAGATGTTGTTGTAAATGTGGCTGCGGTTATCATTTGTGGTTAGGTTAATGTATTTATCAGAGATCACATATAAGATGTAAAGTGTTGGTGAGTTTGTGTGTTGCTGTAATGAATTAATGAAATGTTAACTTTGATCTAGGTTAATGTTATCACAGTTTAAGGAAATGTCAGGTTAGTATTAGAAATAGTGAGGTAATTTAGGATATTTGTTGCAAACTGATTCCAATAAACCATGCAATGTTGACTATGTTTTAGGGAAATGATAAGGCCATATAAATCAATGGTATTGATATTGTTAGCTAATAGGGAATGAAAGTTTACTGTTACTCATGGCAAGGTCATAAAGAATAATTGAAATGTTGTATTGTCTTATTGTAGGTTATCATAATGTGTTGCATTGGTAACATAAAAGAAGTACAAAGATTATTATTTTATTGCAAGTCATTTAATATAAAACATGATGTTGTTAGGATATTAAGGTAAGGGTAGTGAAATTATTTTATTGATGACCCACAAGATGAAATGTGATTGACTTTTATTTGCAAGGTTATTGAAAAGAGATATTTGTTATCATTTTATAGTAAGGTGGTTGAATGTGGTCGAAATTGGTTAACATTTAAAAATGCAAGGTTTTTAATCTAAGTACCATCCATCTTTATGAATTGGTATTGGGGAATTGCAATTAATTTTTTTTACATTATTTTTGGAGTAGACTTGGCGACTTGTGAACTAATGAAAATTTCAAGTAGTAACGGATAGGTAATTAATTCTAATTGAGTCGGGGTTAATGCCTCGTTCTTGATGGTTGGTCGTTGACGGAGTCCCTTCGGTTTTGTGCTTTCCGTAGTAGTCATGGTTTTTCCTTAATCATTATTGTACTTGGTTGTGATCATTTTTATTGCTTGGTCTACTTGTGTCGGGCGGGATGTAGACACCTCCATGTTCCTCAGAAAAGTCGCCAACCCTGAGACATTAAATGGTTAAAATCGATGGGAACCTTGGCTTGAGCGTTGATTATGTGTCTTGGAGGTCCTAACCATTGCACGGTAGGATGGGCGGGTGGTCAGTCTTACTTATTGTCGTTGATCGTCGTTAAACGCATGTTGTTACTGTGGTACGTCGTATTGTCGTCTTGCAGTGTTCGTCTTGCTTGCGTCTTGTTCGTCGTCGGGTTACTAGTTTCTGCCTAAGCGGTTGGCCAGGAGCCTATCTGACCTTCTCTCTCTCTGGAGAAGAGGACTAAGATTAAATGCCCTGCTCTCCTGTGCAGAAATAGTAAACTATTCTATTATGGATTCTTCCTTATGTCTATGGTCGTTAATGCTTGCAATTACTTGTTGTGCACCCTATGTCGTCTTGTTGTGATCATCGTGGTTGTGTCTTGTTATTCGTTGGGTGGCGACGTAGAGTCATGTGTGTCTGTTCCCTTTCTGCATGCACGCACACACTTAAAAAAAATAAAAAAAAAAAAAAAAAAATAAACAAATTTGCACCTGTTATTAGAGTTGTTTTCGTAACGAGAAGGATGTTACATATGGTATCAGAGCCGGTTCGACCCATGACTTGGAATTCGCTACGACTTTCATTGACATGATTAGATTGATTATATTGTTGCTGATTGAGTTGATTGTGTGCGTGCAGGTAATCATGGTTAGAGGACGCCGCGAAGGCAGATGATGGGGTGTTAGGGGACGAGGCGTGACGCCTCCAGTAGCATCCACGCCTGAGGGGTCTAACCCCCAGGGAGGTGAGTAGGTTATCGGATAGGAGCAGATAGTAGTTGGCGATGTGGTTGGGATGATGAGATCCTTTCCATGCATGTTTGAGGCACTGATCAACCGATTGGACAGAGACGAGGCCATGGCACCGGCACCCGCTGAGGTTCCGTCGCACGCACCAGCCGTTACAGGTAGCATTCATCGTGAAATAGAGAAGGTTAAATTCTCTGAGTTAATTGGTGCCCCAGATGGCACCACCGCCGAGGCATGGTTGGAGAATATGGCGATGTGCTTCACACTTCGCGATTATATCTCCAACATGAAGGTCCTTATGGCGGTATTCCAACTGAAGGGGAGCACTCTTCTATGGTGGAAGACGCTCCTGCCGCAGCTGAACATGGTCGTTGAAGACATGTCATGGGAATTGTTTGAGGAATGGTTCCGAGAGAGGTACCTTTATGAGGAATTCATTGAGCGTCATCTCAATGAGTTCAACGCTTTACGACAGGGAGTTTGTATGGTGCCTGAGTATGAGGCACGTTTTATGGAGCTCCTCTGGTATGCTCTGCACCTTAACACTGAGAAGCTAAAGGTAAACAGGTTCGTGTTTGGCCTTAACGGAAGCTTGCGTGCAAAGGTTAGGATCTTGATGCGTCAAACCTTGCACGATGCCATCCAGAAGGCCATCATATCAGAGGAGGATCTTATCAGTGGGGGTCTGACCAGGACTCCAGCGAGACCAGTAGGGCAGGGTTCATCTGGTACGCCGCAGCATCAGACACCGATGAGACATACGCCGGGATATCGTGGCTTCTAGAGAGGATCCACTTTCACTACACCTCGATGACCTCCGCCTCAGCAGCATGCACCTTATCGGGGACCACAGCACTAGTAGGTCTGTTCAAAAGAACAAACTTGGGTTCCAGGCCAGTGGGCCGTCATCTTCCACTTTAGGTACCAGGACTACTGGGCCGAATAAGGGGTGTTGGACGTGTGGGGAGCCACACTACCAGCGCGACTGTCCTGTGGAGAGGACCACAGTGTCAGGATCAGCCATACCCACTACCATGGGAGATATGGGCAAGGCCCATCGGTTTCATGCAGAGGTAAATAACTGCCAGGCAGAGCACTAGTCGACTGTGCTCGAGACGACAGGTATTGTCGCTGACCAGACCCTTAGTATTTTGATAGACCCAGGTGCTACTAAGAGTTTCATTTCTGGTGTAGCGCTAAAAATGATTAAGGTAGAGGCTGTCAAACAAGACGATTTTAGCTTCGTAGAGATGGCTTCTGGAGCCAAACAAAAGTTTTGAGGAAGGGTTACGGGCTATGCCCTTAACCTGGGGGAGTTTGTCATGAGGGTCAATTTGTACGTCACAATCTTAGGATCTTATGACGTCATGATTGGTATGGATTGGTTGGAATCGCGTGAGGCGATACTCAACTGTAAGACGAAATGGTTGAGCTTGGTCGATGATGAAGGACAGAGACATGTGATTGTAGGACAAAACCAGGGAGTATCCCTGAGGTTCGTCTCTTCCTTACAGTTACAGAAGAGTATGTGCAAGGGGTGCAAGCTTTGTGAGATCCTCGCGCTAAACGAAAAGAGAGTAGCGGAAGGTATAGAACACCTTCCAGCGGTGAAGGAGTTTGCAAACATATTTCGAGAGGAGTTGCCTGGGATGCCACCGGAAAGGGAACTGGAGTTTACCATAGACCTGAAACTGGGGATTGACCCGATAGCAAGAACGCCTTATCGGATGTCGACCCCGGAGTTGCAAGAGCTGAAAATGCAACTGAATGAGTTGCTGGACCTGGGACTGATACGTCCTAGTGTGTCACTGTGGGGTGCACCTGTTATTTTCATTCGGAAGAAGGATGGATCGTGGAGGCTTTTCATCGACTACCGTCAACTGAATAAGGCTATGATAAAGAATCAATATCCCTTACCAAGAATTGATGATTTGTTTGATCAAATGAAGGGTGCGACGGTGTTCTCCAAGATCGATTGGCGATCAGGGTGTCACCCGTTGCAGATCAAGAAGGACAACATCCCTAAGACCGCCTTTAAGATGAGATTTGGACATTATGAGTTTACTATTTTACCGTTTGGACTGACAAAATTCCCTAGGGGTATTCATGAGTTTGATGAATGGGGTGTTCCGCGAGTACTTGGACAAGTTCGTTCAAGTATTCATTGACGATATTTTGATCTACTCTTGGACGATGGAGGAGCATGACGAACACTTGCGCTTGGTACTAGAGTGTTTACGAGAGCACGAACAGTCTGGGAAGTTGTCCAAATGCTCTTTTTATCAGTCGAGGATTCACTACTTAGGGCATGTCATCTCAAGTAAAGGTATCGTCGTGGATCCAACCGAGGTTGAGGCTATTATGGAATGGCCTCCACCGACGAATGTCACAGAAGTGCGTATTTTTATGGGTTTAGCAGGATACTGTCGACGGTTTGTCGAGGGATTTTCAAAGATAGGAAATCCGATCACAGAATTGCAGAAGAAAAACAAGAAGTTTGTTTGGATGGAGAAATGCGCAGAAGCATTTCGGAAGCTTAAAGAGTTGTTGACAATAGCTCCGATACTAAAGGTCCCTGACAGGGACGCAGACTTCTTGGTATGCACTGACGCATCCAAGGAAGGTTTAGGCGGAGTCTTGATGCAAGACGGACGAGTGATTGCTTACATTTCGAGGAAACTGAGGAGGCATGAGGAGAACTACGCGACACACGATTTGGAGTTATTAGCCATTGTATATGCCTTGAAGGTTTGGAGACGCTACCTTGTTGGACAAAAAATTGAATTAAAGACTGATCATTGTGGGCTGCAACACGTTTTCACGCAAAGCTACCTGAACGCACAAGAACGACATTGGTCGGAATTGCTTAGCGAGTACGACTTCAATATTACTTACATAAAGGGAACAATGAACCAAGTGGATGCTTTGAGTCAGAGACCACACATCTTTTCGGTGTTGACTCTTTAGACGAATCTATGTGAGAAGATTCTCACTTTACAACGTGACGATGACTGGTCCAAAGAAGTCGAGGATTTTATCGAACAAAACACAATAATGGTACCATGATATGAGGGATATATTAATTTGATAGAGATGGTTTATTGAGGATTAGAAGTCGGATTTATGTACCGCAAAATGACGAGTGAGAATGTGGATCCTGAGCGAGGCTCATAGAGCAGTTTACATGGCTCACCCAGTAGTCATGAAGATGAGGGCAGACCTTAAACACTTATTATTCGGGAAGGGAATGAAGGCCGACATAGACACCCGACATGATTACTTCAACCACATGCCATTCCGGAATCAAAATGGGAAGTTATTTCGATGGATTTTATTGTTGGATTACCACTGACGGCAAGGAGACATGACTCGATTTTTGTAGTAGTAGACACTCTGACGAAGAGTGCTCACTTTATTCATGTGCGTACAACATATCAGGCACCTGACATAGCGAGAGTTTTCATCAGTGAGATTGTGAGGCTATATGGCGTGCCTAAGAAGATTATATCCGATCGAGGATCGATGTTTACTCGATGATTTTGGACAAGTTTCCAAGAGGCCTTGGGAACCCAACTTAACTTTAGTATTGCGTATCACCCAGAGACTGACTGTCAGACAAAACGAACAAACCAAACCTTGGAAGACATTTTGCGCATGTACGTAATGGACCAACAAAAGCGTTGGGAGGAATTATTGCCTCTAGTAGAGTTCGCTTACAACAACAGTTACCAGAG
>SNQJ01S0144748.1:0-24331 GCA_010110895.2 Picea sitchensis
GTTTCCACGTAAAACACTGGTGTATTGTGTATGTGTGTGATTGTTTATTTATTACTTCTCATTATTGGATAATAATTCTACATTGATATAACATTTGAAGAAAAAGGATTATAATTACGTTATTACTGATTCACCCCCCCTCTTAGTAATCCAACAATTTTTTGACAGATATCCATTGTGTATGCATTTTTCATGGAAATGATCACTGATTATATACATACCTCATGGAACTACAGTGTACTTGATTTGGCAGATATGATTTTGTCACTCATGAGCATGGGTATTCCACCCCGGGAAGAAAATAGTCTCTTACTTGTTTTCTATTGTAGGTTATGTTCTGGTCTGGTGTTCAGTGAACTCTACCTGGGCCTACTGCACACTCCCCTCATGGATTATATAAATTATTTCAGCCATCGATTTCCCTTCTGAACTCGCACATTAGGGGGAATCTATTATATCATCTTTTTCCACCTCACAGCATAGATGCACATGTTGGCCTGGTTGATTATCCCTGTCCCTACTTGCAGCCAAAAATCCCCATTAGTTCCTCCTAAAATTTCTTTAAAAAACATAATTTTGAAGCCATATGCACCCTATCAGTTATAAAATGTGTGTATGCAACTTTTCATATGCATGTTTCTTTTAATAAAAGTGTGTATGCATTTATTTGGCTCAAAAAAAGTATAAAAATTGGGAATTTTTTGACAGGATTTGTGAGTTCTTTCGGTTTTTGACCCTCTATGTTCGTGGGTAACTACTCCAATCACTTATTTGGAGTCTAAATTTAGGTCAAGGGGTAGAAGAGAGGCATTAATTCCATTTTTCATCCTTATGTTGGCAAATTACCAAGTCTGCAAGCCCCTTTTCCCATGTCTGAAAGAGATTCCCCTCAGAGCTAGAAACCTTTGTTTCCAACCATCTTTGCTCATTTATCCCATCAGAAAGAGACTCCTTCTCTTTCTTGGACCTATCGTAAGTAGAGGAAAAAGAGGTGTGAGTTAGTCTTCACTTGGCCCAGGTGGAGGAATACATAGGTCAATTCCAGAGCAGTTCCATAGTTGTTACAAGTCATATTGTTATTCACTTCATGTTGTGATCTGGATTTTATGAGTAGAACGAAATGACTACAGATTATTATCAAAACATGCTTAACACAGAATAACAGATATACAGTAAAATTGGTTTCTATTCAATAAGGAAATAAGTTGAAACTGTAAAATGCAGCGAAAAACAAGCTTGCTAGAATGGTGGCAGCTTATCTCTGAGAAGAGATGTGACGGTTGCACTCATTTGCAAGAAGATGATTACAATGAGGCTCTGAAGGCATTTTTACAATAAACAGGAATGTCAAAAACCTAGACATCCAAAAACCTAACCCGAGGAGATGAAGTGCCAAAAGTCATGTGGGCCCCGTTTGGGTAAGTTAGTACATCAACTTCTCGGGGTCGTAACTTTTGCATACGATCTATGTTTTAGGCGCACGATAGACCATTGGTAAGGTATATCCAAGGACTACACATGTTTCTATCAGAATCTAACTTAGTTTACGTTTTCACTATGGCGAGCCCTAAAAATGTTGTTTAGGGCCTCAAAACGGCCTTGGAAGTCAAGGACCCAAAAACTAGGAACAAAATGCCAAAATGAGCTAGTTGGAATAGCTAGGAGGCCACCGACATCCATATGGATTGGTCCTCCCCTCTTAGGAAGTAATGGTCTCCATTGCGTTGAGTGCCCCCATCAGATGAGGAAATTTATATTAAATTTGGCATCGGGTGAGCCACTTGCCTTGGTGCAAGAGTTTCCTTGCTTTGAAAACTCGATAAAGTTGGATCCTTTGTTGGAAAGTGCCCTTGACCTATTTCTCCACAATATGATCACTAGATTCATGTTGTATGAAGTCTGGGTTTAGCTCTGTTGGTGTTAGTTTTTTTTCTACCTCTGAGGTGTCCAATAATGGTGGGAAATAAGGTCGAAGGAGATCCACATTGAACATTAGGTGCATGCCAAGGAAAGGAGGAATGTTGAGCTCAAAATCATTATCATCCATAGCCTTGGTGATGGTGTACAGCCCATAACGGAGTGGGTGAAGCTTCCGATGGGGTCTTATAAGGCATTTTTTCTGCAAGTGCAACCAAAATTTGTCGCCCACCTGAAACTTATGGCACACGATGTTGATCATGGCATTGTTTGTACTTGTCATTGGAGTTTTGTAGGATATCCTGAAACTGTTTGTGGATATGTTGGATCCGCTCAATGAACTGGGTGGCTTTTTCATCTTTAGTTGAAGCAGGATATGAGTCGGTCGAGGTGACCGCAAGGGGTAGTGAAACATATATGGGACCCAATGGATGGAATCTCAACCCCAACTAAAAGGGGATGTGGTCAGTTGAGCTATGCAGGGCTTGGTTGTAGATATGGTGGACATAGAAAATACTCTCATCCCATGTACGAGGGTGCTTGGAATTATACATGTGCATGATATGCATGATCATTCAATTTATGACCTCGGTTTGGCCATCTATCTGGGGGTGGAAGGTCATGGATTTGGTGAGATTGGTGTCTAGAAATGACCGGAGGCTCGACCAAAATGTGTTGAGAAATTGAATGTCCTGATATGAGACAATGGTTTGTGGGATTCAAAAATGGACCCAGACTCGTTCAAAGAAGAGCTTGGCAGTGGCCTCTGTTGTGATGCGCTTCTTGCAGGCGGCTAGAATCACCATCTTAGAAAACCGATCAACAAACACAAAAACAAAAGTCATTTCCCTGCTTGGTGGATGAGAGGCCTGACATATAGTCCATTAAGATGGATTCCCATGGCCTGTCAAGAGTAGGCAGAGGGGTGTACAGGCCTTGTTTCTTAGTGGTCGGTTTGGAAATAGCGCATGCAGTATAGGACCTGATATACTTGTTGACCTCATGTTGAAGTTTTGGCCAGTAGAAATGTTTCTGCAACATTGCCATTGTCTTTTCTTTGTCGAAGTGTCCTGCCTCTCGACTGTAGTGGGCTTCCCAAATCAAATTTTCTCGCTCACTTGATGGAACACAGATATGGCCTAGACAGCACAGCAACCCATCCTGAAGATGGAAATTACCAACAATTGTGTTTGCGCCACACATTTTTTAGGTGGTGGTGAAGTCCAGGTCTATCTCATAGAGTTGGGGCCATCCAGATGTCTTATGGCTGCAAGATTCTAGCACCATGGTGAGTGTCACGACTGGCGATCTGTTGAGGCAATCAGCGACACGGTTGGTGCTTCTTGTTTTATACTTGATGTTGAGGTGGAATTGATGCAAGTAAGTGGACCACTTTTGATGGCGATCATTTTACAATTTCCCTTGTGTCTGCATGAACTAGAGTGGCTTATGATCAGTTTGGATGATTGTCTTCTACCCAATGATGTAATGTCTCCACTCACGAAAATCTTGCAAAACTGAGTACATTTATTTTTCGTAAGTAGGGTACTTACGAACAGCATCTGATAGTGTTCACTATGATAGGCCACAGGGTAGTCATGTTGAGTGATACCAGCACCCACAACATAGTCTGAAGCATCTATCTTGATCTCAAAGGGTTGTTGCAGGTCTGGTATTGAAAGTATTGGGGTTGAGCACAAGAATTGCTTCAAATCATCGAATGCTTGTTGTTGGGACCGGCCCCACACAAATTTCTCCTTGCCACCACCCCTGGTTACTTGCCTAAGGGCCCATGCAATATGGGAGAAGCCAAACATGAACCTGTAGTAGAAATTAGCAAGGCCCAAGAAGCTCTGAAGCTCAGTGAATGTGGTTGGGGCTGGCCAGTCACGGATGACTTGGATCTTGGCTGGATCCACATGTACGCCATGTTAATAAATGATGTAGCCCAGATAATGGACCATGTCCATGCTGAAGGATCATTTTTCCAAGTTGGTGTATAGCTTGTGCTGCTATAGGGTGTGCAAAACCTACTGAATATGCTACAAGTGTTATTCCCAAGTCTTGTTGTAAATGAGAATTCCATCCAAGTACACCACTACAAAAGTATTGGTGAATGGTCGCAATATATCATCCATCATCCTCATGAAAGTGGTTGGAGAATTTGTCAAGCCAAAGGGCATGACCAACCATTCAAAAAGACCTTCCTTTGACTTGAAGGTGGTCTTCCATACATATGTTTGTTCTATCAGTACCTGGTGGTAGCTAGACTTCAGATCAATATCACTAAAGTATTTGGCCCCTGTGAGCTTATCAAGGAGATCATCGATTTGGTGAATTGGGTACCGGTTTATGACTGTGATTTTATTCAGGGCCCGGTAATTAATGCAAAGTCACTAGGTTCCATATTTCTCTTGTACCATTACGATTGGGCTCCCACAAGGTGATGAGATGGGACAGATGTGCACCTTGTGGAGAAGTTATTGGATCTATCACTTGATCTCCTCATTCTATAATAGAGAACATTGGTAGACTAGCCCATTGGGCAGAGGTGAATCGAGGGTCAGGTCAATGGGGTGCTTGACCTAACAGTGTAGAGGTACCCCAGTAGGTGAGGAGAATATATCTGCATATTCTTCCATGACCTTATACACTTGCTTTTGATGTGTGGAGAGGTTGGTCATGGAGAACCTATATGTGGTTGCGATCTTTCACTCATTCTGAGAGAGAATCACAAAGAATACAAACTTCCTCGTCTAAGAGATGACCTTCTAGCATTGATTCACAGAGATCAAGGAAATAGCACTAGGTGGGATTGCCTCGGGTATCCTGTACAATTTCTTGTTCAAAGTAATAACAACATTGCGAGGCCTAGACTCATATACAACATGGTGTTTCCATAAATATGGTTGTCCCAAAAGAAAATTACAAACTTTGAGAGGGGAAACATCACACAATACCTCATCTTTCAAGGGCTTGATGCCATATGACAAGTGGAATTATTGGTTGACGCGGATGTCACTTCCTTGGCAGAGCCATCCGATGGTGTAGGTTTGTGGGTGTGGCATCGTCGGCAGGGTGAGTCGCTTAACAACCTCTGTTGAGATGAGGTTCTTCTGGCTACCACTATCATCAATGAAGTGCAGTGGGGTACCCTTCACCCACATATGTGAATGAAAAATGTGCTCACCTTCCTCTGGCTCGTCCGGTTCATCGGGTTGGGGCTTGGTGGTAGCAACGGTAGCACTGAGTTCTACGTCAATGATTCGTCTTCCCATTTATAGTTCTTACTCAGAGTCAAAACCTACATCTTATTCAGAGTCTTTCACCTCATCCACCAGCGACTGCTTTGAGTGGCAATCAGCAGTGTTATTCCAGGGGCTCTTATGGAAGTCACACCACTTCTTGGTATCTTTCTTTTCCTTTTTGGTGTCCATATTTTCTTATGGCCTGGACTGGTTGTCTTGAGGCATTCTGTCTTTTCTCTATCCTTTGTTCTATAGGTTGGGGCCGTCCTTTCCTAGTTTTTTCTATGACGGGTTCCTAGGCCTAAATTGTCACGCCTTTTGTTTGAGCTTCTGCCAAATTTTGACGTCATATCGGTAGGCCACGCCCAAGGATGAGATGTTTAGAAACTCCATTTCTACCTAGATGTATCTATACAGACCACATCGATACTTGAGCACCATATGTCACTTAGAATCTTTGATACCCATCTTGGTGTGCAAGGTATGGAAGATATTTGTGAACTCAGGCACCGCTTGGTTTCTTTCCTGTCATAGTGTGGTTCATTTTGTGTTCAATTCATCAAAACTTCCAACAGGGTAGTATTTTTCCTTAATAGAATCCCTGAAGGACTCCCAGGTGACCAAGATTGTAAATAATGAGGGTTCCTTTGTTTCCTTCTACTCACAGAAATTTTCCCACCAATATTTGACATGGGGAACAGCTTTGAGGAGCGCAAAAGTAATCTTTTCTCTATTCAATAAGTTATGGATAGAGAAATACTATTCTAGCATATTTAACCATTTTTCTATAGCATCTGCGTCTATCTGACCTTCAAATATAGGAATATTGAATTTGATTTGTACCTTGAAGGGGGTGGCACCTCTATTTGAGGAAGATGTGTCACATGTTGGTAGCCGCTGAAGTATTTGCGCAAAAATAGCCATCATCTCATTCCTTTGTTGCGTGAGGGATTCCTCGAGCAACATTTTGAAGGGATTTCTTGTCTCGTCGTCTTTATTTTCTCCCACCATGAGAGGTCTCTTGGGCGTACGAGAGCTTTTATCCTCGTTGGGGACATGCATTAAGAACAACAAGGAGAAAACTGCTCTCATACCATTGATCCATATTTTCTGAGCAGAATGAAATTAATACAGATCATTATAAAAAGATGCTTAACACGGAATAACAGATATACAGTAAAACTAGTTTTTATTCAATAAGGAAATAAGGTGAAACTGCAAAATGTAGCGGAAAACAAGCTTGCTAGAATGGAGGCAGCTTATCTCTGAGAAGATATGTGACGGTTGTGCTCATTCACAAGAAGTTGATTACAATGAGGCTCTAAAGGCCTTTTTACAATAAATAGGAATGCCAAAAACCCTATACATTCAAAAACCTAACCCTAGGAGATGAAATGCCAAAATTCATGTGGGCCCCTTTTGGGTAAGTTAGTACATCAACTTCTCGGGGTCATAACTTTTGCATATGATCTTCATTTTAGGCGCACGATAGCCCATTGGAAAGTTCTATCCGAGGAATACAAATGTTTCCATCCGACTCCAACTTTACCTATATTTTGGCTATCGTGAGCCCTAAAAACATTGTTTAGGGCCTCAAAACGACCCCGGAAGTCAAGGACCCGAACACTAGGAAAAAACTGCCAAACTGGAAGACTGCCAAAATGAGCCAGTTGCAATAGGTGGAAGGCCATTGAAATCCATATGGATCATGTTGTTAACATAATAAAGAGATCTCTTTCTCTTCTGAGTCTTGTGTTTTGATTTACTATTGTTATATATAAGAATTTGATTATGTTGAACACTAACGTGTTTAATTCCCATTAGTATAGTAGAAATTTAGTTATTTGTAACCACCTATATTGCATCTTTCTTACTCTTTGTGTGTAGGTTGTCAAAGAAATATCTGCAGCATAACATTAGAACAAATACTCTCCCAAGGGATATATTTCAAATGTTAGGATCTAGGTTAGTCTTCTTGTTGCTCATTATAAGGTAGTTGGTTATGAATTCTTAATTTCTTATTGGGGATAGAGTTAGTTCTTTCAGGTAATTTCTATGTTTTGGCTCCCAACCCATCCATAAGATTTTATTCTTCACAAATACTGAAGGGCATGTATTTTGTTATGGGGAAAAATTCTACAATATCACACTCATAGTAGTGTGTGAGGAGTGGACATGTTGTGAGGCCATCATATCCAATATATCCCTCACAACTATGTGCTTGTAAGGCCAACATTTTTAATATCACCATTTGTTGGCAGCCACACATGCTTTTGTTACTTATCACGATCGAAAGAGATTACACCTTTATGTAGCTGCCATCACCTCCCATTTGTAAATGTTTATATTTCTGAGTTTTGAAGCGATGATTGGATTAAAGCTTACCTCATTGCATTTGTTTTGTTTGTTTTCATTTTCGTTTATTTTTTTTTAATTCATGACTGTAAGCATGAATTCAAACATAAAACTTGGCTTGGTTTCAAAATATTTTACTATAAAAATATCGTTTTAAAAGTCACCCATATTTGATTAAAATTCAAATCTTGTGAAATGGTTGATTAGTCCATTATCGAAATTTTTGTTTTATCATGGTTATTATGAATTCAATGGTTTGATAGTTCATTGTTGGAATGTTTTGACGCATGAAGAACCTTGGTTAACTTTTGATATTATTCTCATGAGTTTAATTGTCATATCAACTTTCATACAAATGAGTACAAGCATGTTGTACTTGTGTTTTCGCCTTACCTTGTTGGCCCAAAACATTAATGAAGCTATTCATTGGGTTTTGTACTATGTAGTTTTTGGCACTCATCGCGAGAGATGGTTTGGAATTCTATGAACCCTTTGGTTTTTGTGCTCCATAACTCTCATATCCAAATTATGATAGCACCCATACTCTATTATGTTTATGCCTTCACTTTCTGCCCAGACCTATTTCTGTTGCTCGTCCGTTAGGAACCTAAACCTATCCTGGGTGATTTTTGTTGCATCCTCGTCACAGTGGTAATGGCACCCGTAGTCCGTATCGAGCCAAACAGATGCCAAGATTTGCTATCCCATGATGACACTATTGATGACTTAAAGGCTTATGGGTGGGATGTATTCCTAAATAAGTTCGAGGGCTATAATCTCCAGGCTGCAAAATATTTTGCACAAACCTTCAACGACTTCAGAGCCAATATTGGAGATATACAGTTGGAATTGACAGAGAATTTTGTGATCAAAGTGACAGGGCTCCCATCAAAAGGTGAGAGGTGGTTTAAGAATGCCAAGATAGAAGAGGTCCCATGGATTTTATTTGTGACCTCCCGTAAAACCACTTTTTGTATAAAAGGTATTCCAATCGCTCTGTTAAAACCTAGATGGCATAGTCTCCTTTTAATTTTGAAGCAATTTGTTACGTGTGAAGGCCGACATCGACTAGTATTTTTGTACCATATTTGTCTGCTTATGAATTTCATATGGTTTGATATGGATATGTCTTTTTACATGTTGATGAGTCTTTACAAGATGTCCAAGTGTTATAAACGACAGGGTATCAATTCAAGTCAGTTTCAACATGGAATCGTTAAGATATTTTTGGTTTATCACTTGTCGAAAATAGGTGACAATTGGGAAAACTTTCTGATGAGAAATGGCTTCACCCAAGCTGACACTATAGCCAACCCTCTTTTAATTGCAAACCCTAACCCGGACAAGCCAGTGTCTGAAAGCGAGTTCATTGATTCAATTGATGGACCAGGATTTATTGATGAAACCCCTCTAGATAAAGGATTACCATGTAGGTTTTCACTTGGAAGATATCCGAAAAAAGTGATTGTAGAATTAAAGAAAAAATATCCTCATGTGTCTGTGATCAATTCTAGTTTAAACGTTGATGTTAAATATGTTGTCAAGAATCTCTATGAGATAGAGGATTTCTTGGCCCGAGAAGACCCAGAAAATCAATGTTCTAGAAGAGAGGTTATCACCCATGTCGAACAGTATGATTTCATGACCAATTGAACCATGTGTCTTAAGGGTAAAGAAGGGTTTTCAAGTATCAGGCATGATCTCGAACAACCCAAAGGTAAGATTGAAGCACCCCTTGTCGACTGTGTTCCAGGTCGATCTGCCATTTCCCTGGTGCATTATGATAGTTGTCTCGACTGGATAGACCGTTACTATATTGATGTTCCACTCTTACAGGCCCAAATTAAAACCTTGACTACTCAGAATCCTCTATTGAAACAAGAGAACCTCAATCTCAAGGCACAAACAGAGAGGGAAAATAAACGAATCAAGAGGGTTGGAAATGTAATCATAAAGAACATGACCAGTTTTAAAGAATTATAAACTCTGAACTGTCATATCCCTCTTTGGCTAATTTTTAATGGTAAAACATTTTTTTGTTTTGATTTCATTCAATTCTGTTATGAAAAAATGAAATAAGTAGATTTAATTTTCGATTTATTTGCTAAAAATAAGACTAGCTACAGAATCTATGATTTTGTAGCTAAGTCTCTTTTGAATAATTAGTAATTGTTTTTCTAATATATCAAATCAGTTTTCTATTCTCAGGAAATGGAAGATTGTGTTGTTGATTGCTTGGAGCAAAAAACTTTCAATTATACGCTCAAATGTTCAGTAGTTTCTCCTTTCTTTATGTTTTATCAAACTTTGGTTTAATTTTCAACAAAACAAATCTTGCATGAGTGGTTACTATTCTTGCTATTTTTGTAATATTACCCATTTTTTGTGGATTCAACTCTATCATGTGTGATAGAGTTTAAATCCTGAATCCTGAAGTAGTTTAAATATTGTTCATTCTCAGTAGTGCAGGACACCTTTTTTGGACGCATTATGGACAAGTAACTTTCAAGACTGTATGGACAAGTTGTTCACACCTCAGCTTTAGACCAGTGTGACATTGTCCCATTACGTTTTACCTTTTATATTATGGAATGTTAATATGTTATACAGATTTAGTCTTATTAGCATATAATATTTCATTTTATTTAGCACTTTAAATTATGTCTAGAATTTGTTGTTCATATATCACATCTGTGATCATTATTTCATCTAAATATCATTGATTTATGCTTGATGTTAAGTGATATATTACATGAATACTTTATATTAAATTTTTATTACTATAAGTATTCATCATCACAAGATCACAGGATCTATATGTTTATTACTTTGTTCTTATATATTTACTCTAAAAAACACCGTTGAGTTTACTCTGGGAATGTTAGCACAAGCCTGTTACATGTTTTTCTCATAGGCAAGATAGCTGGGAGTTTGAATTGCGCAGAGACATAAACTTATTAATTGATTAATCTCAGGTTAGTTTTACTCGTATTCTATTTTTGTTATTTGTTTATTTATTAATGAAATAGGAACAGTTTAAATTTGGCTTTGACTGTTATTATGTTCTTGTTTCAAATTACGTCTTATTAGTATTTTTGAGTTCTTAGATTTTAAGTTATTTAACAATATATATATATATATATACACGATTTCTTTATCTACTTCGTAAACAATTGCAAAAACATTGATTTCGCAAGACATCCACCAAAACTTGCAAACTGTAAATACCATGTTTATAATCACATGTTTACGTTTCCATTTAACACTTGTAAATAATTAAATTCATGTACATAGTATTGTAGTTCCTTTCAGATTAGTTTTATTTATTTTTGTCATTTTAGGATTTTTAGTCAGCCAACGAAGCCATTAAACCCGTCAGGTCATCTCACTCCAAACGGCTTGGGTTATTTAGATAACCCCGGTCCGGATTTGACCTTCCAGTTGATGGTGTGTCATTTACACCCATCAACAAATGGCGCTAGAAGGAGGGCCTGAATTTAATTGATGGCATGTGGAGGTCGCAAGACTCCTCCCCCACACACTCACTCCCATGTCATGACACGTAGGCACTCAGACAATAACGTTACACTTTAAACAGCAACTACCTCAAACGATAACTCTAAGATTCACGTTGAACCAGTGACACCAGTTCCTCAAGGGGTCGACGTCCAAGAAATTGTTCATTAGTCACTCATAAGAATGCATAGTGCCTTAGCCCGTATCAGAAAACCTGGTATGCCACTTAATCAACCCCTTGATTTCTCGGATATCCGAGAACAACTTCAAGGCATTGGTCTGCTCCAAAACCCGTTAAGTGAAAATACTACCAATCCTACTAAAATGCCTATCCTTGGAGCTAGAAGATCTGGTATTCCACCTTCCCCACCTAATTCATCTCCATCCTCTTCAGGAGGAGAGTATTCAGATGAAGGCATTTCCTCATCAGAACCATCACAGTCTTCGACACCACCAACTCCCATGGAAAACCAAAACAATCCTACCAGGCCTTGGCTCGATCAATATGTCATGGCTATACCCGGACCCCAACACCCATTACTGAAACATCTGGAGAAATGGTTGCCCAAGTTTGATCCAGATTCAAAGCAATCTGTTGAGATCACATCAAAAAAATTATGTTGGCCATTAGACTCTGGAGTGTTGAACATGAGGATGTAGTATGCAGATTATTCCCTTATACTTTTGAGGGAAATTCCTCCACGTGGTATTTTTCTCAACAACCCCAAACCATTGTCTCTTGGGACAACTTTAAAACTTGTTTATTGGAAAAAAATCAGAGATGATAAATCTCTGGAAGTCTTTCTTATGGAACTCTCCAGCTTAAAAATAAATCCTAAGGAAAAAGTGAAGGATTTTAACCAAATATTTATTACTTTAAGGAATAAAATCCCTGGAGATTCAATGCCCGCTAAAAGTTTAATTGTTGCATATTATGCTAAAGTCTTGCACAATAATATAGCCATATGGGTTAAAAGGTCTAAAAAGAACACATTGCTTGAAGCCTTTGAGGAGGAAAGTCATATTGAGAAGGATATATTGAGCTTGAAAGATAATATTAACATTGAAGTTGAAACAACTTCATCCTCTAAGAAGAAGATAGAGATTCTCACTAGGCCTCCTCAAACCAAAAATCAACCAGAAACTTTAGACTTAGAAAGCTTGCAGAAAGATTTCCAAAAATTGTCCAACCAGGTCATTGAATTGAATAGATCAGCTGAGGAGGCATCCACAAGCAAAGTAATTTTTAAACCTCCTTTAAGAAAACCTTTTCCTCCCAACCGGCCAAACCCGACCACAGAAGGTCTAAATTTCAAAAGTTTACAGTATGCTCTGTAAACCATATTAAAAGCACAAGATAATTTTGCTTATGTTCCTCCTAAAAGTTCTGAAGATGTAGTTGAGGAAAAGGTACCAAAAGAGGAGGACTCATCTCCCCCTATTTTCGGTCACTTCTCGGACAGTATATTCCAAGCAAATTTCGAAATTGTTCACCCCTACAACACAAGAAGAAAAACGCAAAACAAACCTCCTTCTAAGTGAGTAAAAATGTGTTTCCAAAATAGTCAAAGCAAACTGAAATTAAAAAAATCTTAGCAGCCCTAGTTTTAGAATACAATTTAATTGAAGATCTAAAAAAAATGAGGGCTAATATTTTTGTTTTTGAACTGCTAAAATTTCCCCTTATTTTGCAGAAAATGCTTCAAAGCATAGTTGAAAACAGCAACAAGAACGATTCTAACAGCAAAACATCAGCAGAAATTGATTCAAACGCAGCTAATAATGTCCCAACTAAAAAGGCATCTCAACCCCCAAACAAAAGGGACTTAGTAGAAAAAACTGTAGCAAATGTAGATAAAATTGTTTTAGGGACAGCAGCTAAAAATCAGTAGAATTTTGTAGTCAACACTCATAAAAATGTCCTGCCTTTTTTGTTAACCTTTGAAATTTTTAATATGAATGTACATAATTGTATGGTCAATTCTGGTGCATCGTCAAATGTGATTCATTTATCTGTGTACCAAAAAATTAATGCAGAAGTTAAACCTTCTGATCTCAAAATCATTCAGCTAGATCGAACAAATGTTAAAGTAATTGGTGAGCTTAAGAATGTTATGGTTAGATTATCATCCAATCCTAAGGTTCATCAGATAATTAACATTATCGTCATTGATATCCCTGAAGTTTATGGTTTGTTTTTAGGCAAGGATTGGTCAGAACAACTACATGGTTACTTTGCCACAGATTGGTCTCACCTGTGGCTGCCTGAAAATGGACAGCCCAACAAAATCAAGATAAACAGAGAATGTTATCTGAAGCATACTGTAACAGATCTAAATGATCCAAATGAACCTTTCACTGCATCCGCTAATTCATTTGAAATGTAGGGAATGAATACCTTCTTTGGTAATTTCATGACCGAAATCTCTCCTATCACTAATCCTACGCAGCAATCTAAAGTTGTAACCTACACTCAAACATAAGCTTTGCCAAATATGCCAAGTACTTCCAATGATGCACAGATCTGATCCTTATACTTTGACGGATCCAAATCCAAAGAAGGAGCAGGTGTAGGTTGTATACTCATCAACCATGTAGGTAATAAAACTTTTATTGCTTATCGGCTAGATTTTGAGTGCACTAATAACACCGCCAAATATGAAGCACTTCTACAAGGACTTAGGAAAGCTTTGGATATGGACATGCATAATTTTATGGTATTTGGTGATTCATAAATATTGTTTAAGTAGGTAAGAAATTCCATACATTGCTTATCACCACATCTGAAAAGATACCAAACTGAGGTATGGAGTTTGATGCAAAAAAATTCAACATTTAACATAAATTCCATTCCTAGATTAAGTAATTCAGAAGTTGATTTATTGGCCAATGTTGCTTCTAAACTATTGGCCGCTAAAGGTTTTTCTCCTAAAGAGTTTTCGATTGAATCGTTGTTCAGACCGTCGATCCCAGATAACATTACAAACTGGAGGGTATTCGATGATGACCAGCAGATTATCAACTTCCTACATATGGAAGACACCTTCCAAGGTGCAGTCATTGATGAAGGTACTCATGATGAGAACCTCCAGAATTTCACGGTAATATCTAATCCTCGATCTCCTGAATCGACATCCGAGTTGGTAAACTCTATCCCCATATATTTCATAAGATTAGATAAATTTTATGACTTGCACGATAAATTTAAGGGGACAGTAAATTGTAAAACTAACATTTCGTCTTTGATTTATGAAATGGTTAATTTAGGAACAAAAGATAACCCTCAAAATATTAACCTGGGAAAGGGGTGTTCTGAGCAATAAAGATCTGTTTTATAAATCTATTTAAAGAATTTAAAGACGTTTTTTCCTGGACGTATGATGACTTGAAAACATTCGACCCTAACATCATACAACATGTTATTCCCATGAAACCCCAGACTCAACCTTTTCAACAGAAATTAAGGAAGATGCATCCTAAACTGGAACCCACTGTTAAAAAGAAACCAAACAAATTACTAACTGCAAAGATAATTTTCTCGGTTAGGCACACACAATGGGTGTCTAATCTATTCCATGTAAGGAAGAGAAATGGTGAAATTCGACTCTGTGTCAATTTTTGGAACTTAAACCGAACATCTGATAAAGACAAATACCATGTTCCTCCAATGGAACAAATCCTACAATAGGTGTTTGGTTCTGAAATACTATCTCTGTTAGATGGTTTTTAGGGATACAACCGGGTCTTTATGTCTCCCTCAGACCAGCTTAAAACCACCTTTCGTACCCCATGGGGCACTTATGCCTATAGGAAAATGTCTTTTGGACTGATAAACGTCGGTTCCACTTTTTAGAGAGCAATGGATATTGCCTTCCATGGTCTCATTAACCAGTCAATTGTGTTCTACCTTGATGATGTTGTCGTCTTCTCTAAAAATAAGAAAGATCACTTGTCTCACCTTAAGGAAGTCCTAGAACGATGTCACAAGTTCAGCATATCTCTCAACCCTAAGAAATCGGTCTTTGCAGTGGAGCAAGGTAAACTTCTTGGATTTATAGTGTCTAAATATGGAATGATTATTGACCCCGAAAGAACCCAATTTATCATTAAACTCCCCCCTTCTTCTTCCAAAAATGCCATGTGGTCCTTTTTTGGCAAGATCAATTTCGTCAGAAGGTTTGTCCCAAGTTTCTCGGAAATGGTAAGACCATTACAGAATTTAATTAAAAAAGATGTTTTGTACCGTTGGGGACCACAAGAAAGTCAGGCTTTCGACTTAATTAGAAAAGAAATAATAGAAGCCCCTTCCTTGATGAGTCGTGACTTTTTTTAGGATTTCACTCTTTACACTTTTGCATGTAACCGATCTTATGTTGTTGTGCTAACAAAAAAAAATGTTGAAAGAAATGGCATACCCATTGCCTTCTTGAGTTCATATTTCAAAGGAGAAGAGATTAATTTCCCCACAGTAGATCAGCAAGCATAYGTTGTTTTCAAAKMAGTAAAACACTTCCAGTCTTACCTGCTGAAATCCAGAACCAAGGTTATTGTTCCTTGCCCTATTGTGAGAAACTTGTTAGTACAAAAAGAGTTGGKTGAGAAAAGGGAAAATTAGATGACTTTGTTACAGGAATATGACCTTGAAATAACCCMTGCACAAATTTCCAGAGGTCAAGGCCTGTGTAAACTGATGGTTTATTCGGTTGAAAAACAAGAAATTGAAATAAGCACATCAACTGTGAATCAGTCGTATGAAAAACAGATCAATTGTGCACAAGTTACGGCCAATTCCTGGTATGAGAACATTAAATTTCATTTGACACATGGATTTTCTCCCCATAATCTTGATCCTGAAAATAGAAGAGCACTTAGGCTCAGATCTACGTCTTTCTAGTTAATAAACGATGTTTTATTTCGAAAGAACTTTGATGGTGTTCTTATGTGTTGTTTAGAAAATGAAGAGACAGAAAAAGTGATATCTGAAATTTATGCAGGAGAACTCGATGGTCATTTCGGTGGAGATACCACTGCCTACAAAGTGCTAAGAGTTGGGTACTATTGGCCTACCATGTTTAAAGACGCCCATGCGTTGTGTTGTAAATGCATAATATGCCAATAAACTACAGGACAGGTGAAAAGGGTGGCATTCCCTTTGCAACCTGTTATTGTAGATTCCCCTTTTCAACAATGGGGCCTTGACATCATAGGACCAATTAATCCCTCTTCTTCGCAGCATCACAAGTATATCCTTATAGCAACGTATTATTTTACTATATGGTATGAATTCGTACCTTTGAAGGTGGTGAACACAAATCAGGTAGTATATTTCCTTAACTCTCATATCATCACTCGATTCGGCATTCCCGAATGTATGGTTTTTTATAAAGCCTCTTACTTTTCATCCCTTTATATGAACGTCTTTGCTCTGGAAAAATGGATTAAACTGAGGTATTATGCAAGCTACTACCCTCAAGGAAATGTCTTAGTAGGATCAACAAACAAAAATTTAATCAAGATTATTAAAATGACAGTTTCAAAAAATCACAAGAACTAGCACAATGCATTGTACAATGCACTTTGGGCTGACAAGGTAACCCCAAAAGCTTATGTTGGTAATTCCCCTTTCTTCCTCGTCTACAAAAGAGAAGCAATTCTCCCTCTACATGTTTTACTTCCCTCTCTGCAATTGTCACATAAAGTTCAAGAAGAGGAGTGCCCTCCTCTAGAAAATCGAATTAATGCCTTATTAAAACTGGAGAAAGTGAGAACACAAGCAAAGAAGAAATTGGATCAGCATCAACAAATTGTAAAAAGATGGTTTGATTCAAATTCTTCTTCAGATAGGAATTTCGATGTCAGAGACTTGGTTCTCAAGTGGGACAAAGCTCACGAGGGAAAGGGGGAACACACCAAGTTCCAGAATCTGTGGTTAGGACCATTTGTAATTTATGAAAAAATGGTTCCCAGCTCTTTCTATCTGGATAATTTAGAGGGATATCCATACACTTTCCCAGTGAATGGCCAGGATCTCAAAAGGTACTTCACCTAATGATCTCAAATCCACCCTTTTGTACATATTTTTAATTTTCTTTTCTGCTTTTAATTTTGGTTCTTTTCATTTTGATTTATTTTTCAAAATAATTATGTCTGAGTCACCATTTCATTTATGGAAGGGAAATCAGAATTTTCATTCATCAATAGTAGTTGACGAATCCTCAAAGAACCAGTGCTATCAATGTTAAAACTTGGATCAGCAGAAGTAAATTTTTGTTCAAAACAGTGTTCCTGGTTTCTCATTAAAATTACAAGAAGACACAATTATCATTAATAAAACTCTTAATGTTGTCCATGTTTTAAGGAAAAAAACTCAATTATACTGTCCTGTCCTCGAGATGGTTTCTTAGCTGAAATCTAAGTGTTCAGATTATGATGAAGTTCGTCAAGCGATAAAATAAGTGCAAAGGATCAAGTTTTGTTTCCAAAATTTGAGATTTTAAGTATCACCCCACTCTCTTGAATATCATAAAGTTTCTGCAAATTTATAAACAAATTATAGAGAGTTGAAAGCACTGCAAGGTGTGGGAAGTGTCTGTAAACCCACTGAGACACTGAACAGGTCTGCTGGCAGTGGGTAAATTCATCCATGATACCAAGGCAACTTCGTCGGGGTACTGAACAGGCTTGCTGGCAGCGAAACAATGTCGGGTTTAAGAAAATTTTTAGGTATGTCTTTTTGAATTGATCAAAAGTAAATATGTTCTTTATCATGAATGGACGACTCTTGGATAGGACAAAGGTGTTATAGTGGGTTAAATGACATCCCTGTCGAGGCTATGGACGCATGCTGGCAACAGTGGCCCTGTCAACAATATCGGAGTCAGTTGCCTAAACATTGTTTCACTCGTAACCAAGATTTGATACCAGGCATTTTTGACAGAAATACATCTGATGCTCGACTACATTATTTTCTGAGCGCTTGACCTGTTGTTAATTGTTTCTTAAAAAATTATTTCATCAGATTCCCTGACATAAATTTTCTAGTGATGCAAAGATAAATGCTTTTCCTAGTACATCGCCATTGTTGGCAGCCACGCATGATTTTTGATACTTATCACGATCGAAAGATATTACACCTTTCTGTAGCTGCCACCACCTCCCATTTGTAAATGTTTCTATTTATGAGTTTCGAAACGATGATTGGAATAAAGCTTACATCATTGAGTTTGTTTTGTTTGTTTGCATTTTAATTTGTTTGCATTTTCGTTTGTTTTACTTTTAATTCATGACTGTAAGAATGAATTCAAACATAAAACTTGGCTTGGTTTAAAAATATTTTACCTTAAAAATATCGTTTGAAAAGTCACCCATATGTGATTAAAATTCAAATCTTGTGAAATTGTTTATTAGTCCATTATCGAAATTTTTTTTTACCATGGTTATTATGAATTCAATGGTTCGATAGTTCATTGTTGGAATGTTTTGACGCATGAAGAACCTTAGTTAACTGTTGATATTATTCTCATGAGTTTAATTGTCATATCAACTTTCATACAAATGAGTAAAGGCATGTTGTACTTGCATTTTCGCCTTACCTTGTTGGCCCAAAACATTAATGAAGTTATTCATTGGGGTTTGTACTATGTAGTTTTTGGCACTCATCACGAGAGATGGTTTGGGATTCTATGAACCCTCTGGTTTTCGTGCTCCATAACTCTCATATATGAATTATGATAGCACCTAGACTCTGATATTTTTATGCCTTCACTTTCCGCCAAGACCTGTTTCTGTTGCTCATCCGTTGGGAACCTAAACCTATCCCGAGTGATTTTTGTTGCATTCTTGTCATAGTGGTAATGGAACCCGTATTCTGTATCGAGTCAAACGGATGCCAAGATTTGTTATCCCATGATGACTCTATTGATGAATTAAAGGCTCATGGGTGGGATGTGCTCCTCAAGAAGTTCAAGGGCTATAATCTCCAGGTTGCAAAATATTTTGCACAAACCTTCGACGACTTCAGAGCCAAGATTGGAGATACACAGTTGGAATTGACGGAGGATTTTGTGAGCAAAGTGATAGGGCTCCCATCAAAAGGTGAGAGGTGGTTTAAGAACACCAAGATAGAATAGGTCCCGTGGAGTTTATTTATGACCTCCTGTAAAACCACTTGTTGTATAAAAGGTATTCCTATTGCTCTGTTAAAACCTAGATGGCATAGTCTCCTTTTAATTCGGAAGCAGTTTGTTACATTTTAAGGCCTATATGGGCTAGTATTTCTATACCATATTTGTCTGGTTATGAATTTCATAGGGTTTGAGCTAGATATGCCTTTTTACCTATTGATGAGTCTTTACAAGATGTCCAAGCGTTATAAATGATAGGGTATCAATTCGAGTATGTTTCACCATGGACTTGTTAAGATCTGTTTGGTTTATCACTTGTCGAAAATAGGTGACAACTAGGAGACCTTTCTAATGAGAAATGGCTTCACCCAGGCTGACACTACAACCAACCCTCTTTTAATTGCAAACCCTAACCCAGGCAGGCCAGTGGTTGAAATCCAGTTCGTTGATTCAATTGATGGACCAGGATTTATTGATGAAACCCCTCTAGATAAAGGATTACCATGCAGGTTTTCACCTTGAAGATCTCTGGAACAAGTGATTGTCGAATTAAAGAAAAAAGATCCTCATGTGCCTGTGAACGATTCTAGTTTAAACATTGATGTTAAATCTGTTGTCAAGAATCTTCGTGAAGGAAGGAAACAACAGAACATGGATTTAAGTTTCAAGAATAAGAGTGTGGGTCGTCTAATTTCTAGAAAACTAAGAATTGAAAGGATAATCATCTGAGCTCGATCGATCCGATCGAGATCGATGAGTGTTCAGATCATGAGATAGAGGATTTCTTGCCTCGAGAAGACCCAAAAAATCAGTGTTCCAGGAGAGAGGTTATCACCCATGTCGAACAGTATTATTTTGTTACCAATGTACCCCTGTGTCTTAAGGGTAAAGAAGGGTTTTCATGTATCGGGCACGATCTGGAACAAACCGAAGGTAAGTTTGAAGCACCCCTTGTCGACCGTGTTCCACGTCGATCTACCATTTCCCCGGTGCACTATGATAGTTTTCGACTAGATAGAGCGTTACTATACTGATGTTCCACTCTTACAGGCCCAAATTAAAACCTTGACTGCTCAAAACGCTCTATTGAAACAAGAGAATGTTGATCTCAAGGCACATACAGAGAGGGAAAATAAACGAATCAAGAGGGATGGAAATATAATCATAAAGAACACGACTAGTTTTAAAGCAATTATAAACTTTGAACTATCATGTCCCTCTTTGGCTAATTTTTAATGGTAAAACGTTTTTTTGTTTTGATTTCATTCAATTCTGTTATGAAAAAATGAAATGAGTAGATTTAATTTTAGATTTATTTGCTAAAAATAAGACTAGCTACAAAATCATAGATTTTGTAGCTAAGTCTCTTTTGAATAATTAGCAAAAAAATTTCTAATATATCAAATCGGTTTGCTATTCTCAGGAAATGGAAGATTGTGATGTTGATTGCTTGGAGCAAAAAATTTCCAATTATATGCTCAAATGTTTAGTAGTTTCTCCTTTTTTTATGTTTTATCAAACTTTGGTTTAATTTTGAACAAACCAACTCTTGCATGAGTGGTTACTATTCTCGTTATTTTTGTAATATTACCCAATTTTTGTGGATTCAACTCTATCCTATGTGATATGAGCATTTGAATCCTGAAGTAGTTTAAATATTGTTCATTCTCAGTAGTACAGGACACCTTTTTTGGATGCATTATGGACAAGTAACTTTCAATACTGTATGGACAAGTTGTTCACACCTCGGCTTTAGACCAGTGTGACACTGTCCCATTATGTTTTTCCTTTTATATTATGGAATGTTAATATGTTATACAGCTTTAGTCTTATTAGCATATAATGTTCCATATTATTTAGCACTTTAAATTTTGTCTGTAATTTGTTGTTCATATATCACATATGTGATCATTATTTCATTTAAATATAATTGATTTATGCTTGATGTTAAGTTATATATTACATGAATAATTTATATTAAATTTCTCTTACTATAAGTATTCGTCATCACAAGATCACGGGATCTATATGTTTATTACTATGTTCTTATATCTTGACTTTGAAAAGCACCTTTTAGTTTACTCTGGGAATGTTAGCACAAGCCTGTTATGGATGTTTCTCATAGGAAAGATAGCTGGGAGTTTGAATTGCGTAGAGACATAAACTCATTAATTGATTAATCGCAGGTTAGTTTTACTCGTATTCTATTTCTGTTATTTGTTTATTTATTAATCAAATAGGAATAGTTTAAATTTGGCTTTGATTGTTATTTTGTTCTTGTTTCAAATTATGTCTTATTAGTATTTGTGAGTTCTTAGATTTTAAGTTATTTAACTAAAAATATATATGTAAAAAAAATGTGTGTGCTTTCTTTATCTACTTCGTAAACAATTCCAAAAACATTGATTTCGCAAGACATCCACCAAAACCTGCAAAATGTAAATACCTTGTTTATAATCACATGTTTTTTTTTTGTTTAACACTTGTAAATAATTAAATTCATGTACATAGTATTGTAGTTCCTTTCAGATTAGTTTCCTTTCTTTTTGTCATTTTAGGATTTTTAGTCGGCCAACGGAGCCATTAAACCCGTTAGGTCATCTCACTCCAAATGGATTGGGTTATTTAGACAACCTCGATCCATATTTGACCTTCTAGTTGACGGTGTGTCATTTACGCTCATCAACACCATCATAGAAACATGTGGCAAGTACACATGTTTCTTTGAGGACAACATGTGTGATATCGCTCGCAAAATGGCATGTCTATGAAGCTAGCGAGTGCAGTATCAGTCTCATAACATCGTGTGAGATGTACACATTATTTTGAGGCGAACATGTGCGATATTTCCCTCACAGTGGTGTGCACCTCTCATAAATTGTTGTGAGAGAATCATCATATAGGCTAGCCTCATAGAGACATTGTTGTGAAGGAAATAGTAGTGTGCACCTCTCACAAATTCTTGTGAGAGAATTATCATATAGGCTAGCCTCATAGAGACATTGTTTTCAAGGCAATATCTCACACATTGTCCTAATAATTATGTTTTTATTATAATTATTCCTTTTGTTTAAAAAAAAAAGTCACAAAACATTTTTCCCATCTAATCGAAAAACTATATAATTCTCAATTTTTCATAAATTCAATAAAATGGACAGATATTAACCATAAAAAAAAACAATTATGTTATATCGCCATGTTTTAATAAAAAGGCTAAATGTTACCGATATAAATAAAAAACAATTAATATCAGTAGCATCACTTTTTAAAAGTGTTAATTATTATCTAGTAGCGCCACTTCTTAAAAGAGTTAATTATTATCCATAGAAGAAAAAAAGATAAAATTCAATTACCACTTTTGATCCAAGTGGCAATCTAGGGCCATTTTAGAAACAAATTCTAATATTGATAGTTTATAGGTCATGATTTCCTGCACATATTTTGGGCCTTCTCATGTGTTGACTCTAAGATTCACTTGATTTTAAAATATTGTAGTAGCCTACACAGAAAAATCCATATAGAAATGGATTTTATGGGCATCTCTTTACTAGTTGTCTCTTACCCTTATGTTGTCAATATTGAGAAAAAAACTTCATTGAAGGGTAAGAAAGAGTTTAGTGCTGAAAATTAGAAACAATGCAAGAAGGATAAAAGCATCCTTAAATCTCTAAGCAAATGACTAAGTAAAGATAATCAAACTCAAGACAACTAGTGAAAGGTGCATGTAAAGAAGAA
The DNA here is from genome assembly GCA_010110895.2 of Picea sitchensis. Classification (NCBI taxonomy): domain Eukaryota; kingdom Viridiplantae; phylum Streptophyta; class Pinopsida; order Pinales; family Pinaceae; genus Picea; species Picea sitchensis. The sequence goes on from SNQJ01S0144748.1 coordinate 22,895, forward strand.
GGGTGAGAAGTCAAAAGAGGACATAAGCAAGTGGTGTGGAATTGACAAAATCCCTTGGCATAACAATGAAAAATTCTATACTAGACAATGGTTATTGATCGAGATAAAAGAATCAAAGTATAATTCACCCCTATTCCACAAGATCCCATGGATAGGGGGGAAATGATCATCAACATGGAACCCGATGTCACTATTTCTACTACAAAGATCCAACCAAAGGAACTTAAGGAAAGCGAGTGCATCTTCCACTCATATATGTAGGTAAAGGGGAGACTATTACTTTTCATTATTGATAGTGGTGTCCAGAAGTTTATCTTAGAAAAGGTCATCAATAAGATGAAGCTACCAACAATACCACACTCCCAACCATAAATCATTGTTTGATTAAGTCAAGGAAAAGACATCGATGTCAATACATGACATCCATTTCCATATGACAACAAGCCCTTTAAAGAGGAAGTATTGTGTGAAATTGCCCTGCTTGAATTTTGTGATGTTCTTTTAGGAGAACCATATATGCAAAATGTATAAGTGTCATGTATTTTACCAATGCGGGACTTCTCCTATGGTTGGGTGGAAAGGCACACACCCACAGTCAGTTAGTTGGTTGCAACTTGTAATCGATAAGTATTCTCATACCCTGTGTAATTGAGTTGTAACTGTGTAATAAATTGGATATACTGTTAATGTTTCAGGGATGTGCATGATTGCTTAGTGGTTATATTGTATCCCTTTTATTTATGCTTGATTGTGTAATTAGGCAAGTAAGAAATTATATGGCTCAGACATGACCTGTACTCATAAATGCTTGAGCCCTATGGTGACTTAAGATAGAGCAGTGAATATTGAGTTCGTCGACCTTGGGCATAGTTTCATGTGTGCATGTCGACACCCCTAGTCGTTCTGAGACCCTTGGAGGAAGGAGTTTGTTAAATCTCATGAGAGATAGTGCACATATGCACAGGTTCTCTGTAAGGTAAGTAGAGACCGAGAACCTCTTAAGTCCTAGAGTTGATGAATGAGCACAAGGGTGCGCAGAAGAATTATTCTAAGTGTTAAGTTCAAGAGAAAGAGCACAAATCTCTTAAGCCTTTCAGAGCTAACAAATCTCAGGAAGGATAGCAATATTGAAGTATCGAAAGGGAAGGTTCCTTTTTCTAGAAGATGAACGAACGAGATCTGTTCGGGAAAGAGCCAAGGTCTGTTGTGACCGTTGGATATGGGAAAGAGCATGGGAGTTAACCCCTTGAGTCCTTTGGACTTTGTGAGTTCGTAGAATTAAGCAATTTCATCGTAAGGGAGGTAAAATCCCCGAAGTCCCGAAGTTAATCTAGGCCTTAAATCTGAGGATTCCCTGGAGCCATCCCGACCATCCGATCTATGAGTTTGGAGTTCGCGCTTCAGGAGAATTGTGAGTTGGAGTGGCCAAAAACCTCT
>SNQJ01S0144749.1:0-10693 GCA_010110895.2 Picea sitchensis
GCTTCACCCAGTGAGTCTCCATTTGTTGGTTTCCCACAACAACCCCCTTATTTTTCTTTAATCAAAATCTAGGGTCCCTCTAAATTTTACTTGGATTCTTCGTTTGTTTCCCTTTGACTTGATTGGAGTGGTATTGGTTTGCTTTGTTTCAAGGTTGGTTTGAGTTTATATTATTTTCTTTTGTTTGGTTTGAATTTCATGAAATTCAAATGCCATTTTGTTTTGTTTTCTACACAGTTTTGATGTTGATGGACGAGCTTCATAATTTGGGAGTTTGTTATTACCTCTTCCTTATTGAATTTATCTTCTATGAGAATGGCTTGGTTGAAGACACAAATTAATAACAATGATTTTACAGGAAGAAATCTTATTGCGACACATATTTTCTATGACATTTTTTCACATTTGATCAAATTTGAATGAAGGAGAGACGAGCATAGAAATCTTAATTATTTAAACGAAAACATCAACTTTTATCAATTGTTTACTTTCATTTAAATTCTGATTATGTTTTTATTTTTTTCTCATTAGCAAGTTTGATTATTCAGAATAATGCGTTCAATACGTCATCAAATAATATCTTGGTTGGTTTCTTATTTTCACAAAATCATTTGGTGGGTTTAATTAATTAAATTATTTTGTCATTTTGCATCTCATTTCAAAATAAAAAAAGAATTATCTATCATTTGTTTGATTTTGTGGAAACCCAAAATTAATATTTTTCTCCTCTCCATCAACTTGAAGCTTCTATAATTTTAAGATCATATTTGAAAGGAAAATATAAACAATATTTCTTTACAACTTATAATTAGTTTAAATTCATTTTAATTTTATTGTTCTTGATTTTGTTTTATTCACAATTTTTAGGTTATTAATTTGGTTTCTTTTTGTTTCACATGTTTCTATTATCAGTTATTTGGTAAGGATCTGATCATGGCTTGATTTTATTATATAAATATATTCAAGATAATTGATCCAAAAATAACATTGGATTGCCGCAAATAATTTATGAACAACAGATAAGATTTGGAAATGCATTCAAGAATAGACAGACAATTTTGTGGGACTTATTGTAGCCAAATCGTGTGGAATCTAAAGAAACGGTTGAAAAAGCATCTGCAGAATGGACCCATTTATCTTACTCTCGATATGTTTCCCAAACAAATGCGTGATTTGAGAGATATTTTTGTTTCTTTATGACGCAAATTTTAGGTGGCAGAAATTATTAGTGATGCCCAGACTGTTCATTCATTGCATAAATATATGAGAAAGTTCAAAGCCCTGCAGATCCAAGAAATTCAAAGAAGGATTTTTATCCTTTCTTTTTTGTATATTATTTATTTTGTAGACTTTTTTCTTTTCAAATGGAGTAACTGGAGGTTGGAATTTTGGGAGAATGGACCAGTATTTTCGAAGAAGAATATAAAATTCCATATTGCTTAATGGCTTTTGTCCTGTAAGTAAAATGGTTTTGTTTTTATTATAATATTTTCATATTCTTTGAGTAATTGATTATGCATTGATTTAAATTATCTTTAGTCTGTTTTTTCAATACATGGTTAATTGCTATCATTTATGTATTATTTTTTTCAATCTTTAAGAATCTATTATCCCAATTATCTTGATCTTGGTGATTGTATTATTTTGATACAAATCTTGTATTATATTGAGTTTATTCATGTAATTTAGATTTGTAAATATATAATTGTTCAATTGAGATTTTTCTTATTGTCGATTAATCTATTATATCTTCACTAAGAATCATGATTTGAAAGTTGGTCTTTCTGCATTCTAAATAAGATTTAAATTGTCAATCAAAGTGATTTTTATCCTGACATTGTCACAATATTAGAATTATAAAACCTTCTGCTATAGATTTATCTTAACAGATAGGTTGTTGGAGCAGCGTTATACAAGAAGGCACAACCAAAACTTTTCTTTAAATACTGACCAGTTATAGATTAATGATTTTCTTTTTGTTTTGATTTATATTTTGTGAATTTAAATTAACATTTGAGCTTAAATACTTTGTTTATTTAAATTAAACCATTATTATTTACATTCATTTATTTTCTTTTTTTAGTTTCAATATTAAAACTAGATTAATAGTATGTTATAGATCTATTTAATTTTGCATGAGATTCGGCTCTCTTGTACAACCTTAGTTTACAAGGTTTCTAGTAAATCTTGTACCCATGTAAAACTTATAAATTTTGTGAATTTATGTAATTAAGTGTAAGGTTATATAATCTAATAGATCATTGTAAATACTCCAAATATAACAATTAGTAGTTAGGATCTTAAACAACTTTTCATTTATTTATTAGATCCCTTTATCGACTAACGGAGCCATTAAACCCGTCAGGGGTAGTTATTCCAAATGGCTTGGGTTTTTTAGACAACCTTGGACTGAAATATTCCCTTCCAATTGACGGTGTTTCATAAACGCTCGTCAACACATAGGTGGCCTTAAAAGTTGATGTTGGGACTAATCAAAGATGGCTTGAGGCTAACCACCTTGGTCTGTCAGCGGAATTGGCTACAGAATGGAGCAACTTCCTTTTAGTGTTGAAAAGCAGTGGAATCTCTCTTAATAATTCGAAGGATAAGATAGTCTGGTCTTGGAACAGGGCTATGGGTTATGTAACTGCTAATTTAGCATATCAAACCATTTCTTTCATTAACCACTTGGATGGAAATAGATGGTGGTTTAAGCCAATTTGGAAAGTAAATATCCCAAGTAAAATTGTTTGCTTCATGTAGCTATGCCTGAAGGACTGTATTCTTATTGGTGCAAATTATAGGAAAAGGGGTGGAATTAGACCTTCGGTATGTAGTCTATGTCTCAAAGATGAAGACACAACTTCACATATCTTTCTTCACTGTGAAACTACACAATCCATATGGAAATAAATCTTAAGTTACCTCAAAATGAAAAAATCTTGGAGTTGTTCCTCTTTAGAAGACAATATGTTTCAATGGTTCACTCAATACACAAAGATGAGACATATTCCCTTTCTGGTAATTTGGGGTATCTAGAAGTACAGAAATAAATTATTATTTGAGAATTAGCATAGGCAGGATTCCAGAATAGTCACAAAAATCCTTCTCTCAATCAAAGAACTCAATGGGGCATGTGAAGTTGACAAAATTGATTACATACTTAATCCAGTTTTCTTTGATGATAATCCAACAACATTCTTTGATGGAGCAGTTGTTGATGATATTTTTGGCATAGGTATCTTTCTTAAAATTAATTCAGATCACTTTTATAGATCACACTTTGCAGGTGGTAAAGGAAACAATATGAAAGCAGAAATTTTGGGGTTATGGGGTCTCTTGCACTTTGCTTCTATATTATCTATAAGTAAGATGATGGTAGCTGGAGATTCCAAGGTGGCCATTGACTAGATTAATAACAAATCAAATCTGAACTTGTTATATTTAAACACCTGGAAAGATCAAATCAGGAGTCTAAAAGATAAGTTTTATGGAATCAAATTTATGCATGTACACAGGGAATTCAACATCGTAGCATATTCACTTTCCAAGAAGGAGTTGGATTGTCCTATGGGATGTTTTTTTTTTAAGAATGTATAAAAGGAAATGTAGTTAATGCAGATAGTTATCTACTATTTTAAGCTAGAAACATCAATGACCATCTAGATGTAAAGTTTTTTTTTTTTTTTTACAAGACAAGTACTATTATATTATGTATTAGCATGCAACTTCTAGATTTAAGTCAACAGAAACATATTTTGAATATTTTAAAGTCTATGTTAAACTATCAAGACCTTTGTTGTGCTTTCAAGAGATCATCAATTTTTTTTCTATATATGTAATCGAAAGGTTCACTTGATTCCTAATAGAATAACAGTGAAACTATTTTTTTCTACGTGCAAAAAAATCATATAGTTTTTTGGCTAAATCATTGAAAGATAGATGAAAATATCTTTATCTGAAATACTCACATTACTAAAAATAATATCACAATTAAATTTAAATAGAAATTGTGGTACAATTAATAAATAGAAAATTAGAGAAAAATAATGTATCAAAAAGAAATCATTAACCTCAAGTTAGAAGATCAAAAGTATATTTCTACTATACCTAACTTAAAGAAGAAAATTAACGTTGCTAAAATARAACCAAARACTTCTTATCTTTATAGTGAAAATAGAAGTTGGGAAATATGTAAAACACCATGGGAAGAAGGAACATATATAATCTTTGTAATAAAAATAAAGTGGAGGATTAGAAACATTATCTCTTCATTTCCTATCTCTGCAGACAATAGGTCTTAGTTTCACAATATTTCCACACATTAAGTCTCAATTTCAAAATACACCAAAATTAATCTTAGTACACAATAATCACCATCATAGGGACCCAGTAGGGACCAAATGATTTTAGCAGTGCAAGAGGATATCTCATCTTCACATTGTTTAAAGTTCAAATCCAAGTTAGGGATGGGTTCCAACAATTGTGGTGTTGATGCACAATCATGAGTACCTTTAATGATAAGTTAGCTACTACATAAAATTGAAAAAACAAGAAACCTTTGACTTTGAGATACAATTAAAGGTACCTTTACAATGAATTTTAAGATGGTTTAAAAAGATAAAAGGGAGAAAATCAAATACAATTCCTTAATATATAATTTTTATTTATGAAAAATTGTGTACATGCACACAACACTACTGAGAGTAACTGATAATATTTATTTATAAAATTATGTAGAATTGTAAAGGATAGATGGTACTAATAAAATTTTGTTTTTCTAAAAATTTCACGATGTTGTAATATAAAATTTATAATTCAAAAGGATAGATGGTAATAATGCGATACTATTTTTCTAAAAACTTCATGATGTTTAATTTGTATAAACTTTAAAAGTCAATATGTCTTGAAATGATGATGTTGTGTGTGCACATCACACTTGAGTGGCATAGCATAAGGGTGAGTGCAATCTAATGATGGTATCTCATGACACGTTAGTGGCAATGCAAACATGGAAAAACAAAAATATGTTAACTTGGAGGGAACTTGAATATGGTGTAAGAAGATGAAACATACAAAATTGAATTAGATTTCTGAATATGCAACTTTAATTCATAGAAATTGTGAATAACTATGTGAAATTTGTTTTTTTTCTAACAGTGGTATGTTATTTTTCTAACAAAATATAAAGTATATGTCTTTGTTCGTGCAGGTGTTGAGTACCTTAACAATGGAATTCCATTCCAAAAACTTGTATAATTGTAGAGAACCCATTTTTCTAGTGTGGTGTATTTTTTGGAAATTTATAATATTAATTTTATATTTTTTTAAATTATCAAAATCAACGTATCCTTGAAATTATAACGCCTTTTGTTCGTGCAGGCTAAGAGGGTCTTAACATGATCAAAATAATTTATTTATTTTAGATCATAGATATTGGTCTCCTCTAATGCAACATATAACTCATTCTAGAAATGGTTAAGCTGACAAAACGTTATAGCAAAAATAAGAGAAGTATGTATTCAAGGATCTTGATATATGCAAAGACAAAAATAGATTAAAAATAGTAAGCAATATTAATTTAAAAAAAAAAACTATATATTTGGTATCTGCATAGTCGAATCTATCTGTCTGTAGTTTCGTCAACAACTTAATTTTGTAGCCTATATAAAAATAATGTCAAAAACTAAGACATAGAGAGGTATTCACAAAAATGGAAGTTTTTATCAATTTCAGACCAAACCACTAGGTTTGTCATCTTGAACCTAAATCCAAGGAAACCAAGTTAGCATGCATGTTTTCAATCCCACCCAAAAACATTTGAATTCAAAAGAATGTGCACATGTTCTTAAGAGTGTGCACGTATTCCTAAGAGAACTCACATGCTATAGGAACACACACATGTTACTAAGAGTGTGCACGTGCTCCTATAACCTATTTCTTATTTTTCATCTCTCTCTCTCTCTCTCTCTCTCTCTCACACACACACACACACACACACATCTAATCCTCTCTCCCCCAGCCACTTTGAATCCCCTTCCCTCTCTCTCCCCACTCTCCCCCTTTCTCTCTTTTACCTCTCTCTGTACTCCCTTCCTCTATCCCCCACTCCCTCTCACTCTCTCCTACTCCCCCCTCTTTGTCTCCCTGTTCCTCTGCCCCCTCTTATCTCCCTCTCATTTCTCTCTCTCTACCCTCCGTTTCATGTCCCTCTTGCCTCCCTCTCTGCCCCCCAGTCTCTCTCTCTCCTATTACCCCTTCTCTCTTCCACCTTTATCCCACCCTTTCTCTCTCTCTCCTCATTGTTAGTTCCTGGTCTCTTCTCTCTTATCCCTCTTTCTCTCTCTGTCCCCCTCTTTGTCTCCCTTTGTATCCCCTTCCTCTCACTCTCTCTCTACCCCCCTTTATGTCCCTTTCTCCCCCTTCTTCTCACTATCATGTATCTACCCCCCCCACTCTTTGTCTCTCCCTCTCCATCTCTCTACCCCCTCCTCTTCTTTCCTCTCCCCCTCCCTCCCTCTCTCTCCCCCCTCCCTCCAGCTATCTCTCCTATGTTGCCCCTCTTTCTCATTTTACCTCTCTCTACCCCCTCTTTGTCTTCTATATCTCCCTCTCACCTCTCACACACTCTCTCCCTCCCTTCCTATGCTTCACTCTCTCTCCCTCCCACTCTCTCACACACAGTTCTTTCTGATTCCCTCTATGTCTTCCTCCTATCTCCCCTCCCACTCTCAAACACTCACTCTACCTCCCTCTTGTCTGCCTCTCTCTCCCTCTCACATTTCCTCACACCTTCCTCAGGTTTGGGTACATTACAGGAAGACATGGCCTTGACCTAAACATGGAGAGAATGTGAGACCTATACCTAGAATTAGACCATACCCTAGAACTAGACCTTGCCTCACTATGCCACACACTCTCACACCCTTTACTCTCCTCTCTCTCTCTCTCTCTCTCTCTCTCTCCTCTCTCTCTCTCTGTTTCTCCCTCCCCTTCCCTCCTCTCTCCCACCTCACCTTTTTTTTGAGTATCACTCTCTCTCTCTCTCTCTCTACCCCTCTTTCTCTCACTCTCATTATACCTCCCTCTCTATATATATCATCTCATCTCTGACCTATCTTTTTTGTATCTCTCCCTACCTCCCCTTGTTCCCTCCTCCTCTCTCTCTGCCCTATCATTTCTACCCCCACTCTCTATGGGCTCTCTCCCACTCTCCCACTCTCTCCTCTACCACCCTCCTTGGACTCTCTCTCTAAATCCCACTCCCACTATCTCTCTCTCTCTCTCTCCCCTCTCTCCCTACAACTACCATATATCTCCCACCTCTGTGTCTACTTGGGTCTCCTCCCTCTCTCACTCTCGACCTCCTCTCTCTCTCTCTCTCTCTCTCTCTCTCTCTCTCTCTCTCTCTCTCTCTCTCTCTCTACATATACCCCTCCTCCCCCCTCCTTTGTACATCCCCCACTCCTCCCTTTCTCTATTTTACCTCTTTAAACACCTTTCTCTCCTCCCCTTCCTACCACTCTCTCTCTCTCTACTGTTTATGATTACAACTTCATGGGACATTCTCGGGGTCATTCTCATCTAGACTAAGTTGAGACGATATGTGAGATAGCCCACTTGATGGGTGTTTCATACTCCTCTAGAATGATTGAGATGACATGTGGTCTCCCCCTTCCTCTCACTCTCTCTCTCTCTACCCTGTTTATGATTACAACTTCATGAGACATTCTCCAGGTCATTCTCATCTAGACTAAGTTGAGACGATATGTGAGATAGCCCACTTGATGGGTGTTTCATACTCCTCTGGACTGATTTGAGATGATGTGTGGTCTCTTTTCATGCTCCTCTGGACTGAGTTGAGACAACTTGAGATGGTCTGCTATTAGACTCCTATGGACTTAGTTCAGTCGACTTGAGATGGCTCTCCAGATGGTACTCCTATGGACTTAGTTGAGTTGATATGTTGAGAGTGACATCCCTGTGGTTGAGCATAGGTGGATGTGTCCCTAGAGGTTGAGAACTAGAGGATGTGTCGATCCCTTGCTATATTGTTTGAGATTAAGATTTGTTGTAACCCTAATTTTTGTTGTAAAGGGTACAAGTCAGCCCCACAATGTAAAAGATAATTAATATTGTGTAAAGATTAATTATATTATTCAGTTGTACAGGTCATCCCTATTGTTCCAATAGACACACCTATTTTTTTGTTAGGTCTTGTATATATAAGAGAGTAGATCCCCATTGTGGATCACACATCATTGTAACATTCTCTCAAGACAAGTGTACGACTAAAGTGTGCACTTCTCTTAGGCACAAGTTTCAAGGTCATAGATCACCCTCTTGTGTTCTCTAGGGTTTATGGTGTTGGGGATCTTCTCTTGACTCTTGGATTTTTCCCTTGATTGAGAAGGGTTTCCTCAAGATAAACTCTTGTGTTCTTGTGCATGGTTATTCTTCTTGTGATCTTGGTTACTGCAGCTATTGTATATTGTATTTTTTCATTGTTTATGGTTTAAGTTCATGCTAAATTGAAATAAATTACATTTTCTTGAGATAAGCATTAAAATTCAACATGGTATCAGAGCAGAGTTTCTGAAGAGCCATTGCAAAATCCATTGAAGAGCTAGTTGTCACCTTCTTGCTGCAACTGCAAAAATGGCCCTCTTCATTTTGCTAGTTTTTGCACTTGCCCCTTGAACGTTGGGCCTAATTCTTGCACAGATGTGTACAGCCTAGATCAGTGCACCTCCTACAACTCTCAGATTGCAAATCTAAGAAATTTTGATTTTTGTCCCTAGAGTTTCTAGGGTTTCTATAGAATGTTGGTTTTAGGGTTTTTGCATCTTGTTGGGGTATTCTTGAAAACTTTTTGAGGTTATTTTGACTATATAAAGGCTTATTGTTGGAAAACATAAGTCCAACTAAACCTAGGGTTTCTATCCTATCCTAGTCGTTAGGTTTCCTAGCCTAGTTGTTAGTGTTTGTGAAGAATCTGCAAGCCATGAGGAACAGAACTTTGGTGGAAGATAGGCTTGATGGATCAAGCAAATTCAACTACTAGAAATCAAGATTACAAATCACTCTATAAGAGGATGACCTATTTAGTTTGATAGAAAAGACTCTACCAGAAACATCTATCGATGAAGATAAGGTTGATTGGAAGGTAGAGGATGTCAAAGAAAGGAAGATAATCATCTATTCAGTGAGAGATCATAAACTACATCGCATCTATACCTTGAAGACATATTATGAGATGTATGATGCATTAAAGAAGATGTTTTAGAGAAACAACACAAACAAAGCTCTTACATTGAAGCACTAGCTTCAAAATATCAAGATGATGAAAGATGACACCATTGTCACTTTATTCATGAAGATCTCAGAGATCAGAGATCAACTAGGTGTCATTGGAGAAACCATAGCATACATAGAACTTGTCATGATTACTCTCAATGCTCTTCCAAGAATTTGGGAACCATTCCTTCAAAGTATCAGTGGAAGAGAAGATTTACCTTAGTTTGATCGTCTATGGACAGACTGCACTCGGGAGGAAACCAGACTTATAGACATAGGAGTGAAAGACTCCCATCATCGTGACAATAAATCTCATGCTTCTAATGCAAAGAGAGGTGGAAGGAATAGAAGAAGTTTCAGCAAAGCATTCAAAGACAAGAAAACGTCAGCAGCTTCAGGTCATGAACATAGAAAAGACAATTCAAATATTCATTGTTTCAGATGTGACAAGTATGGACACATTGCAATAAATTTTCCTACCAGGAAGAAAGGAAGACAACATGCATCCAATGAAGATGTTGATCTAGAACCACATCAGAGAGATGAAGACATAAAAGATGAATCAATCTTATCCATATCAGCACTCTCAAGTATGATTCCTATAGATAGTGATATTTGGTTGATTGGCAGTGGTGCTTCTAGACACATGAATGGATACAGAGAAAATCTTACAGACCTTGTTAAGAAAGAGTCTCATATACATGGTGTACTTGGTGATAATGCCAGATATGCTATGAAAGGATTTGGAACTTCTACCTTCCAACTAGATTTTGACATACCACTTCAATTAAGTGAGGTACTATATGTACCTGGCATGAAGAGGAACCTTATCTCTGTTTCTGACTTAGAGGATAAAGGCTACAAGGTTACCTTCTCTGAAGGAAAATTTCTTGCATGGCATAAGAAATCACACATGGATTATTCCTGGGTGATTGGTGTTTGAGAAACCAGTTTGTACAAATTGATTATCCGACTAGTCCAGGCCATATTACATGATACTATCATCTTGAGAGAGCTATGGCATAGGAGACTTTCTCATTTACATTACAGATCCCCTCCCACCCTGGGGAATATATTAATAAGCCTTCCAAAGATACATGTTCATCATAATGGCGTTTGCATAGGTTTTCCTCTTGGAAAGAATGTCAAGGGGTCCTTATTGAGAAGTGACAGTAGATCTAAGGGGATATTGGACTTGATACATACAGATGTTTGTGGACCCATGACTATTGCTTCCTTGAATGGATATTTGTACTATGTTATCTTCATCGATGATCACTCTCAGAAGATGTGGATTTACTTCTTGAAAACCAAGGATGGAGTCCTTGCGAGATTTTGAGAGTTTAAAGCTCAGGTTGAGAACCTGATCGGGAGGAGGATCAAGGTGTTGAGATCA
>SNQJ01S0144749.1:24073-35280 GCA_010110895.2 Picea sitchensis
TCACTCTCACACACTCTCTTTTTATTCCTCTCTCACCCTCTCGCACTCTCTTTCTTCCTCTCTCTCCACCCCCCATCTCTACATCGTAAGGCAATAAATGGCCTTGACCTAGACATGTTAAGTCCTAGATCTAGACCTAGACATAACAAGACCTATACATATAAATACATATACCATGACCTACACCATGACCTAGACATATACAATTTCAACCATGATTTAGACCATGACATAGACCTAGAGATATACCTATACCATGACATAGACCTAGAGCTAGACCTAGACCATGACCATGACCATGACCTAGACCCCCCTAGATCCATCTAAGCCTAGGCATAACCTATACTCAACCCTTAACCCCCTCCACACTCGAGCCCTAAGTGAACTATGAATATACCTCTTATTGAAGTCCCCACAACCCTTGCACCCACATCTTAGTGCTCTAACCATTACTCTATGCTTCAAAACACTTTCAATCCTAAGCCCTTAAGTCTTAGTTGTCCCAAAAACCCTATACATATTTATTCATAAAGATATTTGGTCTACAATAAATGTTATATAAGTTACATTATGAGAACCCACATGCTCCTATGACTTGAAATCCATGAGCTTGGGCACTCATCCCTGCTCAACAAAATTGCATGCATGTTCGTAGAATGAATAGGCACTTTAGTACGCACACATTATAGGAACGCGTGTGCATTCCTATTGGGAATTTTTATGTTCCAAGCACACTCATCAACCTCATCTATCTCAAAAAATCGAACAATCCCGACATATGCACGTAAAAATAGAAAGACCAGATAGGTTTTTGTTCTTGTTGTCTTGTTGTTTAATTCATATACAATTTTGTGTTATTGCAACACAATTTTGGGAAGAATTGGAAGACAATTTTTTCCAAGTGGAATTGGATTTGTTGGTTGTGCCTTCTAGTGTAATACCAAGACAAATTTGTCTAATTCGAATTGTTAGTTGTGTCTTCTTGTGTAATACCAATACAAATTTGTCCAATTGGAATTATTATTTGTGTCTTCTTGTGTAATACAAAGACAAATTTGTCCAATTGAAATTGTTAGTTGTGTCTTATTGTGTAATACCAAGACAAATTTGTCCATTGGAATTGGAATTGTTAGTTGTGTCTTCTTGAAAATTGACCTCTTGTTTAGGAATTGAATTATGGCTCATTGCAAAAAAACCTAGTTCTGGAGATACTCCAATAAATGTTTTTTTGGGAAACATAATGATAGCGGAAGGGCCCCACTAGCTGAAACTTGGTGCCTTGGATCCAATGAAACTGACAGTTCATCCATCCATGTCTCGGTTTTATTTTTATAGTAAGTTGTAACTTTACTCCTCAATCCATTCAAGGACATGTTGACAATTTGATCTGGGGGCATAAAATCCAAACCAAGCAACATAACGGAGAAATTCATCCATGGTTTAAAATTCCTATCAAAGTTATATTGATAAAATGCTTATATATAAACCAAGTGATGAGCCTAGGGGCATTTGTGGTGGTTTAAGGAATCATTTATGGCCCTTGATCCCAAAGAGAATTATTCAAGGCCTTAGGCCCTTGATTTTATCTCCCAACCAATGTCAATGTCATGATATTACTCCATGAAGGGAAATTCCTCCTAACGATGATCGCATTCCTATTCAAATTACAAAGTTGTACTATATAGGTCATGTGTGGTGATTTGAGACCTATTACATGGTCATAAGTTCCAAGAATAATTATTCAGGACAAAAGGCTCTTTGATTTCATCTCCTAATATTATGAAGGCCTTAATACTTATTTGTTTTTTGCAATACTTCCTATTATGCTCATATATTTTTAGTGGAAGGAAAAATATCCCCTACATTTATCATGTGTGGTGGTTTGAGGCATTGTTCATGGATTTCAATCCTATTAATCCTCATTCAAGTCCTAAGGCCATTAATTTCATCCTCTAACCATTTCGGTGGCCCTAATACCTGTCTATGGTGTGCAATACCTCCTAAAAACACTCATATTTTGAATGGGAGGTCAAACATCCCTTGAAGAGGTTATGTGTGGTAGTTTGAGACCTTATTCATGGCCCTTGAAACTAAGGATCATTATTCAAATCCTTAGTCCCTTGATTTCATCCCTTGACCAATGTCAAGGCTCAAAAATTGGTCCATGGTGGGTAATATCTATCAAAGATATATCAATAGAATCCCTATATAAACAAGGTGATGTGAATAGGATCATGTGTTGTGGTTTGAGGCCTCATCCATGGCCCTTAATCCCAAAGATAATTATTCAAGGCTAAGTCCCTTGATTTCATCCCCCAAGTAAATTCAAGGCCTTGAGATCTATCTGTGATAGGAAACTCCTCCTAAAGACGATCACATTCCTAGTCAGAGTCTAAGTCTACCCTACATAGTTCATGTGTGGTGGTTTGGCACCTCATTCATGCCCCTTTATCCCAAAGAAAATTATTCAATACCTTGGACCCTTGATTTCTTCACCCCAACAAAGGCAAGGCCCTGAGGTCAGTTTGTGGTGAGAAAACCCTCCTAAAGACGATCGCATTCCCACTCAGAGTCTAAATCTCCCCTACATAGTTCATATGTGGTGGCTTGAGGCCTTGTCCATGGCCATTAATATCAAATAAAATTATTCAGATCCTTAGAGCCTTGATTTCATACATTCACCAAAGTCAAGTCCATGAGATTAGTTTGTGGTGGGAAATTCCTCCTAAAGACAATCACATTCCCAGTCAAAGTCTAAATCTCCCCTACATATTTCATGTCTACTAGTTTGAGACCTCTTCAATGACCATTGATTTGGAGAATAATCATTTAGATCCTTAGTCCCTTGATTTCATCCCCTAACATTAGGAAGGAATCAATACATATATGTGGTGTGTAATAACTCCTAATGGTGCTTACATTTTTTCAAATGGAGACCCAATATCCCCCATAGATGTCATGTGTGGTGGTTTGAGGCCTCATTCATGACCATCAAGTTGGAGAACCCTCATTTAGGTACTAAGTCACTTGTTTTCATTCTTGGGCCATTATCAAGGCCAAAAAATTGGTCCATGGTGTACATTACATCCTAACAATGATCATATTCCTAGTATAAGACCAAATATTCCCTACAGTGGTCATGTGTGTTGTTTTAGGCCTTGTTCATGGATTTTGAGCCATAGAAGCCTCATTCAAGGACATTAAGGCGCTTGAATTCATCCCTCAACCATTTTCATGACCCTGATGCCTACTATGGTGCACAATATTTCCCAATGGAACTCATATTCCCATGAAAATATGAAATATCCCCTACATAGTTTTTTGTGGTGTGCAATACCTCCTAACAAAACTCATACTCTTATTCAGAGTCCAAAGATCCACTACATAGGTTATGAGTCGTGGTTGGAATATTTTTCCATGGCCATCAATCCTTAGAAGCATCATTCAAGGCCCATGGCCCTTGATTTCATCCCTTGATATTCTGAATACCTTTATTGATGTCCATGGTTTGTATCCTACTTGTAATACCCCTAATCTGAACCCCAATTGTAAATGAAAATGTAAATTTACATATAGGCTAGTGAGTCGTTGGCACCAAGTTTTGGTTCATTTTTGCGTGCACCCGAGTAGTGCACGAGGATTTTTTTCCAAAGAAAGAGTGTTCACATTCCACAGTGTTTTATGCACATGTGTAAATGCATGTGGATTGCACATCAAGGGAAGGGTGCACACATTCGAAAGTGTTGCGCGCACATGAGTAAGTGTGTGAGGATTACCTTGAAGTACGCATGAGATCGAGTTTTATATATGTGTGTGTATGTATTTATTTATGTATGTATGTATGTATTTGAGGTCGGAGATCCTATGTGATTATTGGGCTGGTGATTAGGGATGCAAAAAGACCAGTGTGCCTATATTTGTAAAATGTAATCACACTCAAATTATTAATAAAATCACATCGTTGTGCAGAGACCAATCAGATGAAAAGAGACATGGGTATAAAATCCAAGGAAAGGGAAAAGGGGAATTAAATTTTATGAAGAGGGGCTAAGCCAAGGGGGCTTAAGTCCAAGGGAATATTTTAGTAATATTTTCGAAAAGTATAATTTATGGATATTTATTTATCCCAAGTTCCCAAGGGATGGGAATGAGTCACCAAGTGGCTAAAGATAATTATGAAGTTGGAAAAGATATGGTTGAACCTTAGTGTATTTGGGTGGATTCACTCATTTTTATTGAGGGGTCGGACCATCTGAACAAGGGATGACCATTACCTTCTCTGTAGAGAAAAACTTGGAAAGGAGTTTCCATCTAGTAACCATATTTTTTGTTGTCAAAGAGGAGGGTTGTCATGCCCGTGAGCATTCTCTCCATGTGAGATATTTGTTGTCGAAGAGGTAGGTTTTCAGGCCAGTGATAATTCTCTCCGAGTGAGAGATTTGTTTCTGAAGAGGCAGGTTGTCAGGCTTGTGAGAATTCTCTCCGTGTGAGATATTTGTTGTCAAAGAGGCGGGTAGTCATGCCCGTGAGCATTCTCTCCAAGTGAGATATTTGCTATAAATTGTTATCTGGTGCATTAGGCATTAGTTATAGGGCTATGAGACTTCCTTTCCATCTTTTTTTTTAAGCCCTGGAAGGGAAGTGGGGCATTCAAGGGATTTTTTAGCAGAGAAGGGGCACACTTCCTGGGGTGGGACATGCATGTGGGGAATGAGAGACTGTAGGCTAGTTGAATCAATTGGGCAGCTTGGACTGAGAAATTCAGTTTATTATCATAACTTAGCTTGGAATTAGGAATGATTTTTCCCCGATGGATTTTAAGCCCCAGCTCGAGGGTGACCTTCTTCTAAAATTTTATGAGTAATAGAGTTTGTGGTTGGGAGGAACGTCTGATCTCTGCGTGCACTTGGTGAATATTTATAAAAGATAAGTGTCCTTTATGTTCTTGTCTAATTCATTGTGTGCTTATTTACCTATGTCTGATATGGGTTTATTTCTTTTATGATGTTGCATATGATCAATTGTCATTATTATGTATAATTTCATTTGCACATGTAAACCGTGATGTTGTTATTCAGTATTTGTTGTTGCACATGAAGAGTATGACAGTTATTAAGTATTCTTGTTAGTTTATTTTGTAATAATTGTCACAAGTTTCTGAGGTGAGCCTAGAATTTCCATGCACGTGGGGAAATAATTTGTGTACACAAGAGGTTGGGTTCACTATGCACACGGGAAAGAATTTTGTGCAGAAGGAGAACATAATTTGTGTGTGACACCAAAATGGTAGCGCATGCAGTAGTAATCATGTGTTCATAGTGGTTACACGTGCAGTAATTCTTGTGTTCTCTAAATGATTGTGCACGCAGTTGTATTATGTGTTAATTATGTCTTTATAACTAGTGTCTGAAGAGGAAATTTTGTGTGGAACAATCCATCTTGGGATCATGCACGTTACCTCACGTGTTTCTGCGTAGATTAACGTTACCATGTAGAATCTACGCACTAGATTTTTGTAGTGGCATTGCTCAGCAGTAAATTGGGGATGTTACAAAGTGGTAATAGAGGATTTTGTTAGTGTTGGTAATGGGGAACATTATGGATTGGTATCAGAGTTCTAGTTTCAACACTAAGCCTGCATGGACAGAGTATCTACTTAAGGTAAAAAATTGAACTGGTAAGTGGTTGAATTTGGAATTATAGTGTGGCCATGGTGTGCATAAAATAAGAATGTGTAAGTATGCACACTAAATTTTGACATTGTGGGGGTGTGACGTTGGAAATGCACAGAAAACAATCGTGCATGGGTGTGCGCACTAAAATTTGGAGTTGTGCGGAGAAAAACTGGTGGTGCATAAATAATACTGAAACATGGTGTATATGTTAAATATTTAAATCATGCATTGGTACGTGTTGAATACCATTGCGCGCATGGGATTCAGAAGGAATAAAGAAAGAGTAAAAGGGTATTTGGGTGAATTCCAAATGACCATAATTTACTGCGCAAGACTCAGAATTGTACAATGAAGCGGTCGATGGGAAAGTTTTGGATAGAGGATTTCAATTATTCACCCATAAATTTTGAATTGGGACTTTAAAATCATCCAAGAAATCATAAGAAATGATTATGACAAAATTGTGCAGAGTTTTCATGAATATGTCACATAAATTCGTCTAACAAATATTATTGCCTGCACATTTTGTAGAATTAATAGTGATTAGATTAGGATAGAATCAACGCAGAGAGTCAAAAGCATGGAATATGTGCAGATAAATTACAGCCATGATGATGAATTCAGGGGTTTGTATATTGGTATGGGTATTGATAGTACAGAATCCAATGAGCATAGAGAAGGAAAGGAGGAGTGCATAAACTTGGTAGAAACCATAAAGGGACTGCAAAAAGATGTCCAAATCTATAAAGTTGATAATGAGAGGCTTATGAAAGCCAATAAGTAGCAATATGGCTTCAATATCAATTTGATGCAAAGATTGGACATAATAGAAAAGAAAATGGATAAGGAGACAGAGTCAAGCAAGTCAAGAAATCGCATGTCTCGTGATGAGAGAAGAAAAACAATAAGTGTTGATTGGAATCATCACCACTCACCAAAATATTCATTTAGGAAAGCACACATTAGCTCAATTCCATCTTTCGTGAGAAATCATAAGAGAAGGACAGGGGTGAATGAGCTAAAGGGGAAATGAATAAGATCAAGACTCCTACCTTTAATGGTGAGCACAAAAAGGATTAAGTAGAGACCTAGCTACTGGAAATGAGGAAGTACTTCCATATGCATAATTACTCAACACATGTAGAATAGAGAATTTCCATCTATCGGCGAAAGGGAAAAGCATCAATGTGGTGGGATCAGTTCACGCAAGTGCAACACATTGATGAGAAGAAGGTTACTTGGAGAGAGTTTAAAAGGTATTTTCAAAAGAAATACTTAAACAAGCAATACTATGAAAATAAAATAAAGGAATTCTTTGAACTCAAGCTTGGGGGTATGACAATAGATGAGTATGAAGAAGATTCTTAGAGATACTTAAATAAGTTGCATTCATCAAGGATGAGAAAGTTAAAATTCATAGGTACCTGAGTGGGCTACCTTCGTTTATCAGTGACAAGATAAAATATGATGACCCCAAGACATCGGAGGAAACCATAAGGTGAGATAAATGTCTCTATGATCAGCAAAGAGTAAGACCAAATTTTCAAAATCCTTGGGAAGACAAGAAGAAAAGAAAGATGGAATAGAGGAATAAGGTGACTAAGCCACCATTTTTCATAAATACTTCTCAAGGACAGCCAACTCCCAAGGAGATTAGAATGATAGAGGAAATGGGGAAAAGTCCAAGGAAACCACCTATTCAATGTTGGGGTTGTGGAAAAGACCACATGTACAGAGATTTCACTTATAAAGGTGAAAAAGTGAGTACTTTTCACAATGTACAGCAAGCTACAACAGTTGAATACATGGGCGGAAATTTACCAAGGATCTATGCATCCCTGGATAAAAAGCAAGTTGAGTTCCAGTCACACATGATTGAAGTGGAAGGTAAGATTAATGACCAAACCATTTCTATTTTAATTGATTAAGGATCTAGTCATAGTTATCTATATCCTAAGATGGTGGAAAGATTCCAATTGCCAAGAAGAAACCTTGGAAAAACTTGGTTGGTGCAATTAGCTATAGGGGAAAAAAGGAAAATTAATGAGATGGTTAAGACATGTCCAATGGACATGAATGGGCTGAGCACAAAAGAAGATTTGAATATCATACCTTTGGGCTCTTATGAATTCCTCATTGGTATGGATTGGTTGGACCAACATCATTTTTTTTAGAATGTTACAATAACGCATTTACTTTCTTAGATGAGGAATGGAACTTAAGAGCAGTTCAAGGCATTCCAAGAGTTGTAACTATCGAAGAATTTTTAGCCTTGCAATTGAAGAAAATATATAGGAAAGGATGTCAAGTATTTGCATCGCACATGGAAGAGGAACCTAAGGATAAAGTACCAAATTTTTAAGATTGTACAGTACTAAAATAATTTGTAGATGTATTTAAAGAAATATTGGGGTTTCCACCAAAAAGAGATATTGATTTCTCTATAAATTTGATGCCTAGAGCAGCCCTCGTATCAAAGACTCCTTATAGGATGAGTACACCAGAACTCAAATGAATTGTACATGAAACTTGAAGAGCTTCTGAAGAAGGGGTATATACGCCCAAGTGTATCAAATTGGGGTGCCCCAATATTGTTTGTGAAGAATAAGGATGGTACATTAAGACTTTGTATTGATTTCAGGTAGTTGAACAAAGTAACAGTAAAGAACAAGTATCCTTTGTCAAGGATAGATGAACTCTTTGACCAACTGAGGGGCCCGCAGATATTTTCAAATATTGATCTCAAATCTAGATATCACCAAGTAAGAATTTAAGAAGAAAACATCAGCAAGACTACTTCAGAACGAGGTATGGAGATTATGAGTTCATCATGGTGCCATTTGGATTGTCAAATGCACTAGCTACCTTCATGTGTTTAATGAATGGTATTTTTAGAGAATAATTAGATAAGTGTGTCTGTATTTTTGGATGACATACTTCTTTACTCAAAGTATGAAGAAAAACATGAGAAATACTTGAGGATGGTGTTGCAAGTATTGAGAGAACATCAGTTGTATGCAAATTTGAGCAAGTTCTCATTCTACTAGAGGCATATTCATTACTTGGGTCATATAATTTAATATGAAGGTATAGTTGTGGACCTAGAGAAGATAAAATCCATTGAAGGATGGCCAACACCAAGGAATGTCGCAAAGGTGAGATCATTCATGGGACTTGCAGGTTACTACAGAAGATTCATTGAGAGCTTCTCAAACATTGCATATCCAAATACATCCTTGCAAAAGAAAGGTGTGCAATTTGAATGGACTATGGATTGTGTAAGGATTTTTCATCACTTAAAGAGTTTGTTGGAAAGTGCACCAATTTTGAGAATTGTTGATCCTAATGAAGACTTCATTGTTTGCACGGATGCATGCAAGGAAGGGCTCAGTGGATTCCTTAGTCAAAATGGCCATGTGGTGTGCTACGAATCAAAGAAATTAAAAGAGAAGGAAAGGAATTATGCTACTCATGATTTGGAATTTCCAACCATAGTGCATGCCTTGAAGAGGTGGAGGCACTACCTCATGGGAAGAATATTTGAGATGAGGACAGACCATAGTGGTCTGAAATATTTGTTTTTTCAACCAAATCTAAATGCCAGACAAAGTAGGTGGTTATAATTCATCAGTGAGTATGACTTTGATATCAAGCATATCAAAGGAAAAGAGAACGGAGTGGTTGACGCACTCAACAAGAGGGTGCATGAGATGCATGATACATCCATTAGCATGTACAAATCAGATTTGAGTGACACAATTTTAGAGGTGGCCAAATCAGATCAACGCTATGTCGACATAAAGGAAAATTTACAACAAGGTAAAATGCAACAGAAATTTGAAGGTTATGAACTAAAAGAGGATGGAATCCTCATGTATAGGAACATATTTTATGTGCCAAATGATCAGGTGTTGAAAAATCTGGCATTGTCAGAGATGCATAAAGTTCCTTATGTTAGGCACCCAGGTTACCAGAAAGAAATTGCAGCGATCAAAAATAAATACTATTGGTGAGGCATGAAAAAGGAGGTTGTTGATTTTATTGTTAGATGCCTTGAATGTCAAAAGGTCAAGGTTGAGCACAGACACCCAACTCATTTTCTACATCCTTTTTCCCATTCTTGAGTGGAAGTGGGTAGTTGTAACCACAGATTTCATTACTAATCTTCCCAAAACAACCAAGCATCGTGATTATATTATGGTAGTGGTGGAAAAGCTTACTAAAGCTGTCGATTTTATTCCAGTGAAGTCAACTCACAATGAAGGCAAAACTGTTGATATATATGTGAGAGAAATTGTTAGGCTTCATGTTGTACCTAAGACAATTGTGCCTAACAGAGATCCCAAGTTCACAACGAATTTTTGGAAAGGGATATTCAAAGGATTTGGAACAAATCTAAACTTTAGCACAACATATCACCCTGAGTCAAATGGACAAACAGAGAGAATAAATCTGGTGATTGAATATATTCTCAAGATGTATGTGATGGATAAACCATCAAAATGGGGAGACTACCTACACTTGGTAGAGTTTTCTTACAACAATGGGCTTCAAGCATCTTTAAATATGAACCCATTTGAGGCACTTTATGGTAGAAATTGCAACACATCAGTGAGTTGGGAAAACCCAGCAGACTGTGCAGTGGTTGGGATATATTTGCTAAGGGAGATGGAAGAGAAAATGGTAAAAACAAGGTAGAATTTAAAGGTTTCTCAAGATAGGTAGAAACGTTGCGCAGATAAAAGAAGAAACCATAGAGAGTTTAAAGTGGGTGACCATGTGTTCTTGAAAGTAAAATCAAGACGCAATTCCCTGAAGTTGGGAAATTGTTCTAAGATGGAAGCATGCTAATGTGGGCCATTTGAAATCCTAGAGAGGATTGGTCCTATCACATATATGCTTGCACTTCCTCCATCCTTGTGCATTCATAAAAAAAATTGTGTATCTTTGCTCAAAAAGTATGTACCTAATGTTAATCATGTCATTGATTGAAATGTGATTCAGGTGGAGCCAAAAGGTGATTTTTTAGTGTGATCGATTTTCATATTGAACTGGAAAATCAAACAACTTTAGAATCGAGCCATGGGGCTAGTAAAGGTCCAATGGACCTGGTACAGTCATGAGGATGCAACTTGGGAGTGCGAGGATGCTATGTGGGCAGAGTACCAGTATATTTTTGAAGACTTTTGAATTTTTTGTATGTACATGCATATATAATGCACTGAGGATAGTGCATAAATAAGGGGGAGGGGAATGTAATACCCCTAATCTAAACCCTAATTGTAAATGGAATTGTAAATGTACATATAGGCTAGTGAGTCGTTGGCACCAAGTTTTGGTTTATTTTTGCGCGCACCTAAGTGGTGCACGAGGATTGTTTTCCAAAAAAAGAGTGCATACTTCCACAATGTTGTACGCACCTGAGTAAGTGTGCATGGATTGTGCATAAAAGGAATGGTGTGCACATTCCATAGTGTTGTGTGCACCTAATTAAGTGTGCAAGGATTTCATTGAAGTGTGCATCGAACCGAG
>SNQJ01S0144751.1:9850-24213 GCA_010110895.2 Picea sitchensis
ATGCTCTGAAGTTAGAAGCCCCTTCTAACTTGTTTTCTGACTTCATAGAGTAAGTCATGACTTCTTTGACTTGGTCAACCTTTGACTCTGACTTGGTCAACCTTGGACTTTGACCAAAAACTCAAACTTGGCATCTTAGCTTGTTGAGAGTACTAGGAGGTGCATTGGCTTAGGGCGCACTAGGCTATCCAAAAATTAGGTCAATCTCTTCATTTAAGGTGTCTCAACAAGAGGGTTAGGGTTTTGTTGTTGCAACAAAAACTGACTGCAATTGAAACTATAACCGGGAAAATCCTCCCATTCTATCTTCCAATGGTTAGACTATCTGAAGATATTTTGGGCCCATAACCTGTTAGAAATAATAGGTGTTCTCGTTTAACCATAGACAATATAGCAATATTGTAACCCAACCATAGGCCAAAGCCACCCCCGAGTACCTTAACCTTTATAGAGAATAATTTCAGAAGCAAACCCTAGGCCTAATATCCAATCAAGGTAGTGTATCACTCTCCAGAGTTAGCATACCCAGCAGAAAGTCCAAACCATAACCAAGAGAAAGTTGAAGCCTACACCAAGAATACAAGTTGCAGTAGTTGTAGCTACAACTACTCTCCAGACTTGAGCACTTACTCAATTTTCGCAGTGTGCACTCTTACATTTCTGTAGTTGCAAGATGTGTCCTTAAAATGAGCTCTGGCGTCATGTATTTATATTGTTTCTCCTTAGCTATCTAGGATGACTTCTCATTATGTAGGCTAAAAACTCAATATTAAATATTTCCTTTAGCCGACTTGTCTTCTAGGGTTATGTCCAATTCTTTAGGGTTACTTCTTGCTTCCTAGAATATTCTATTCTTGTCAGGGTTACACATGGAGGTAAATAACTCCCGCAACTACCATAATATCAACATATCCAAGGTGAAGACTGTCAAGGTTTATAATTTGAGAAGAGACTTTGAAAATCTGAAGATGAAGGACAATGAGTCAGTTGATAGTTTCATGGCTCAAGTAATGAATGTTGTGAATCAACTAAGGTGGTATGGTGAATACCTCTTAGACAAGAGATTAATTGAGAAAGTTCACAAATATTTTCCAAACAAGATTGAATTTGTAGTTGTACCCATAGAATAATTTAAATATATTAGTTTAATGCATATTGATGAATTAACTAGTTCTCTGATTGCTAATGAATCCAGGACATCTAGATATGATAATCCATTAGATAATTCCTTCAAATCCCACTTGCATGTTACTAGAGTCAAAGGTAGAGGAAGGTCTAATAGCAGAGGAAGATGAGGTCAATTTCTTTGTCAAAGAGACAACAAAAATGATTCAAAATTTGAGGAGAAAACTTAGAAGAATCCTCCTAGTTTAAGGGGGTGTAGCAATAGATCCTAGCAGCAAGGAAATCAGAGGTATGATAAATCTAAGGTACAATGTTATTATTGTAAGAAATTTGGACATTATGCTAACAAGTGTTGGAAGAAGCAAGCATATGTTGGAAAGCAGTCTGCACACATGATAGAGGAGTCGGAGGATGACTAGAAACATGTGTATGTGACTGTTGATAGGCATATGTGAACACATCAGCAACTGTGAGGGAAAGCCCGGTCCTAGGTTGTCTAAGTAGCCTAATTCGTTTGTAATGACTCACCCTAATGGGTTTTATGTCTCTATTGGTCGATATAGGGATCTAATCTAAAATATAAAATAAAATAATTGATTTAATTATCTACTATGTACATTAATATTCTATATGTAATTTACATTAGATATGCACATACTGCAAACATTCATGTACAACAATCTACANGTCTCTATTGGTCGATATAGGGATCTAATCTAAAATATAAAATAAAATAATTGATTTAATTATCTACTATGTACATTAATATTCTATATGTAATTTACATTAGATATGCACATACTGCAAACATTCATGTACAACAATCTACAATATATATATACACACATATACAAGGTTTGTGTAAATCCTTGTGAAACTGATTGCTAAACAGAATTCAACTACGAGATAAATATGCAAAAACTATTATAAAACTAATTACTAATTTAATTAAAAAAACACACAAAAAATGGAATGAATGCAAATTTTATTAATATAACTTAAATGGGAAAAGCAGTTTAAGTTTAAATGTTAATTCTCATTCATTTGATAAAAATAAATAAACTAAAATAATCAAAGACAGACTAACTTGTTACTGATCAACAACCAAAATCGAACTGTGATTATGTCTTCATGTGTGAGATATACTCCAGCAACCTGTTTTCCAAAGAGAAATCTATGGCAAGCAAGTTATGAAGTATCAAGACTTGTGATATTACCCAAAGAAATCTAGGTAACTAAACGATTCATATGTCACTTTAAGAAACAAAACAAAAAAATTGCAATAGGATCCATTTTGACATTTTATGACTCAATATACAGAGAAGGAAACAATTCCAATCAATATAATTGATTAGGACAAATTCAAAACATTTGAATCAACTCAAAAATATTGAAATATTTGTCTTATAATTGATATGTCATACATATCAATAATAAACTGGAATAATAGACTATACCATGAACAAAAAAAGGAAAGACATCAAGACATGTATTGATAAATAGATCAAATCTAATTAAATCAATGCATATCTTGAGCTTTAGAAGAATATGAAAAGAAATATGACTAATAGAATACTCATACTAAAACACTTTACTATTAGGACGAAATCCATTGAGAAAAATGTATGTTCATATCCTTCTTTCAAATCAATTTTAGTCCATTCTCCATAATTCCAATTCCCCTTTGTTTGAGAGAAAAATGAGTATTTAAAGGAATTCATGATTGATTCTCATATCCACAAGATAGAGATCAATATTTCAAAAATAAAGAGATTCTAATATCCAATCTAAACTGAGTTTTCTATAATAAAATCTATAACAACTTGATTAAAGTTTGGTACAAATAATCAAACATAATTGAGAACTGTTTGAAACAAAGCCTATTATTGATCAAGGGAAAACCAACATCTTTGATCCTCAATAGCTAATCGATGCGCATATCATCCATGAGACCGTTTTAGAGACCTGAAAAGTAAATTAAAGAATAAAATTATAAATCACAAACAAATTACACTAAATAAATTGCACTCAATCATAACAAAAAATAAAATTTAGCTACCCAAAATCAAGCATTTGAAAATGAAGGATTGTGCACTTTTGATCCTAAAACGAAATTGACATTGGTTGAATGTTTTATAATTACATCTCCAGATTTCTTTGGCCTTTTAACTATTCAAGCTATGCATTTCTGAGCTTCCAACTTTAGTTTTCTATTTTCCTCTTCCAACTCTGTATTTTGTCTTATGACTTGATTTAAATGCATTTGCAAATAAGGCACATCAGAGTAGTATCTCTGAACCCAAGCCAAGAAATCATGACAATGGTCGGATTCCAAACCTGACATTGAATTTTGTTGTTCATTTTCTACAAATATTTTTGTATCTTTTAAATCAGACTGTATGAGAGAGAAACTCTCATAATCTCGAAGAAAAGGTGGTAAATTCGAGACTAAATCATACTGGGTATGATCGTCTTCAAAAGACTCTTGGTCTATTATAGTGATAGTTGGAATTGGATCATTCCTATGTTTCTTTTTATTTCAAATTAACCTGGATATAACTCTACCAACTCTCTTGTTTTTGAAATCAACTTCACAATTGTAATCCAAATATTTACCCTTTGTATCTTGTTCCTTTGATTTTTCTTCTTTGACTGGACTCATAGGTTGTGAGTGGTAATCACTCGAAAATCAGTCCTTTAGATTAGTAACAAAAAATTCTAACGATTTCTTAGGAATGTATTTCTTCTTTCTCAAAATTGTTCGTGTCACATGTAAAGGGTCACTTTGAAGGTCGGATGATGAAACAAGGTTATTGTCAAGTTGAATCTTGATCTGAACTTCTTGTGGTAGAGGTTGATGAGGTAATACCTCTTCATCATTCTGTGCAATATCAACCATAGGATCACTGTTCTAGGGTAAGAATGTATTTCTAATGAGGAAATCCTCCCAAGTGTCCTCAATACTAACAAGATGATGCGCGACCAGGGTTCAAATAAAACCATGATGAAACAAGCTAGCTTGAGGGTTATTGTTTGGATGCTGGTAAAACCTAGCCATATTCGGTAAGCTTCTGAGAAAATAGAAAGGAAAATATATATGAAACCCCAAGAAAACCATAAGCAAAAGTATGTGGAAGTAAAATATCATATCGTGGTGACCTTCACAGGTTATAAATTGTTTAATAATTAGAAGGAGGTTGCACCATCTAGGATGGAATAAATCCAAGGGAATACCTTTTACATGGTATTTCATTTCCTTAGAAATTAACAAAGACCTCCAAGGAATGTTTTCAATCCTAGAATTCTTAAACCACTTATCCCTAGAAAGAGGAAGACCAGTGGCTTTGGAAACACAATCCTCTTCAATTTGGAACTAGATATCTCCAAACTTAACCCTAACACCATCAAAAGTTTTGGCAAGTTCTTTGGATATGTCTAAATTGAAACCCTTAAATGACTGGAAAAAATCTATCCAACCAACCTAGGAAAGTTTCTCAGCCACACCATCATAAATTAATAGGGTTTGTGAACTATTTGACTCAATTTTGACTATAGGGGCCATAACAAGGGCGAACCAAAACACAGTGAGGTCAAATTCATGAGAGAAACCAAAACGAAGACTAAGCAGGGTAAAAGGATAAGTCTCAAAGCAAAAAAAAGAAACATACATGGCATTAAGAAAAATGTGCAACAACTGAGATTACCCTGTTATCATTCCACACTTGGAATGTTGATTTTTTCCTACTAAGAAAAGGACACACATGCTCGACACAACAAAACCCATGTAACTATCGTTGCTTGCCACAAAACCCTGGTCTAAAAACTAAGACCTCTCTTCTGATGCGATTATGATTTACGAAATATCCAGAAATTTCATTGATAAGAAAAGACCATCATAAGCAAATAAGGGATAGCATAGGGTTTGGAAATAGTGACAAGAAGTTCACCCAACCACGTAGAGTTTACCATAAATTTTAAAACTTTAGGTTGCAATAATTTTATCATAAGCTTAGTCATGGGTCGATGTGTTTAGGACATTCATAACATAGCCTATTTCATTCATCCTTATACACAAAGCCAATCACTATTGATCTTAGGTTTTAATCCAACAATCATTCCTAGATCATTTTTCATGTTTATTTTACTAAAAGAAACAATAGCCCTTTAAATTATGCATGGGAAAATGACCAACATAGTTTCTTCTAGTAGTTTTGGATGAAAGAATGTTAAAATCAAGCTTTGTAGTCATGAATTTAAATGAGAGTACCAGTCGTCAATTTACACAAAAATACACATGAGAAATCAATAAAAATAAGAAATAACAAGTGATATAAAATGCAAACTTTGGACTAAGAAAATCACTAGTCTGACGATTGCACTTGCCCAGGGGTGATCACAAGATAATATAATGTTTCGAATAGGAACACAAAATGAGGTGGTAGTTGGGTTGCCAACACTGACTTGTAATGTCACCCAGGAAAGTTCAAATGATGTTTGGTTTTTGGATAGCGGACGTAGAAATCACATGACTGGAAATAAAAACTTGTTTTTCAGTTTAGATACCAATATTCAGTCCGAGGTAAAGTTGGGAAATGATTGTAAAGTAAGAGTTAATGGTAAAGGTGTGATTCATGTTTATACTAAGAATTATGAAAGAACAAAAAAATATGATGTTTATTATGTACCTGGTATGAAATGCAATATGTTAAGTGTTGGACAACTGATAGAGAAAAAGTACTATGTGTTCTTCAAGAACAAGGCATGTACAATTTATGATAAGTATCCAAGTAAGTAATTGATTTCCAGATTAGAGATGACAAAGAATAGAATGCTTCCACTTATTATGAGAAATGATCTGACCGACTCTTTGAATTCTTATAAAGCTAAAGGTTTAGATGAGTCATGGTTATGGAATTTGAGATATGGCCATTTACATTTTGGAGGTCTATATTTGTTGTAGAAGAAGCAAATGGTGAAGGGGTTTCCCTGTATTCAAAAACCAACAAGCTCGTGTAATAGTTGCATACTTGCAAAGCATCATAGGGATACATTTATTTATGGATTTTTGTATAAGGCTAAAGCTCCATTGGAACTTGTTCACACAGACTTAGGTTTACTCGTTGAAGCAAAAGTCTGAAGATTTTGATATATTTAAGAGGTTTAAAGTTATGGTTGAGAAGGAGAGTGGAAAATATATTAAAGTCTTGAGATCAAACAGAGGAGGTGAGTATATGCTAACTGATTTCATGGAGTTTTGTCAGTATCATGGAATCAAGAGACAATTTACTACTCGTTATACTCCGCAACAGAATGGAGTAGCTGGAAGGAAGAATCAAACCATTATGAATATGGCTCGAAGTATGTTGAAGGAGAAGCATCTTCCAACTGAATATTGGGGTGATGCAGTTGTTTGTTCAATATATATTATGAACAGGAGTCCAACTAAGACTGTGAAGAACCGAGTTCCCCAGGAAGCTTGGTGTGGTAAGAATAGCAATGTATCCCATTTGAGAATTTTCGAGTGTGTAGCTCATGCACATGTACCTCAAGATATGAGGAGAAATTTGGATGACAAAAGTGAGAAATGTGTCTTCGTTGGATACAGTGAGTATTCTAAAGCATATAGAATCTATAATCCCATCACCAAGAAGTATTTTATCAACAAAGATCTTGAGTTCAAGGAAGAAGAAGTTGGGGATGGTAGCATTAATAAAATTGTTTCAGGAGGAGATGAAATATCCCATGAAGATGATAATGGAGATGAGCATGTCATACAAGATGAAAAATTAATTCCACAGTCACATACACCTGCAAGAAGAACTCATGTAAGACAATCACCGGGAGTCATCTCATCACAACTAAGAATGCCCAGAACATATGAGCGTGGTGAGCCATCAGGTCATGGTGGACAGCAAATAGGATCAGAGGTAAGTGATGAATCAAATCCTACTTTAGCTTCATTAAGAAACATAATTAGAGGTCAAAATACTAGAAGTTTAAGAGAACTGTATGAGCATAATGATGAAGTAGATCAAGTTTCAAAATTTGCATTAATTGCATATGATCCTGTAAATTTTGATGATGATGTTAAAAAAGAAGTTTGGGTAGAAGCTATGAATGAAGAAATTGATGCCATAGAAAGGAATAATACTTGGGAACTTGTAGATTTTCCTGAAGATAAAAATTGTATTGGTGTTAAATGGATTTACAAGACCAAGTTAAATACTGAAGGTGAGGTTAAGAAACACAAGGCAAGGCTTGTAGCTCAAGGGTTTATTCAACAAGCCGATATTGATTATAATGAAACGTTTTCACCTGTAGCCAGGATTGATACAGTAAGAATGGTGTTAGCCATTGATGCTCATAATAAATGGTGTATGTATGAGATGGATGTAAAATATGCATTTTAAAATGGTTTTCTGGAAGAAGAGTTTTATTTGAAACAACCTCCAGGATATTATATTGATGGACAAGAAGGTAAGGTCTACAGATTAAATAAAGCATTGTATAGATTGAAACAAGCACC
The DNA here is from genome assembly GCA_010110895.2 of Picea sitchensis. Taxonomy (NCBI): domain Eukaryota; kingdom Viridiplantae; phylum Streptophyta; class Pinopsida; order Pinales; family Pinaceae; genus Picea; species Picea sitchensis. The sequence continues at coordinate 17,502 of SNQJ01S0144751.1, forward strand.
CAGAGCATGGTATAACAAAATTGATGAATACTTGAAAGATGAAGGATTAAACACGAGTCCGAGTGATCCAACTTTGTATACACAGGTAAATCATGAAGGTAAACTCTTGATTGAAGGCTTGAATGTTAATGATTTTATTTTCATCGGAAATATTTCAGTAGACGAGTTTAAGACAGCCATGAAAACTGAGTTTGAAATGTCTGATTTAGGAATGATGAAGTATTTTCTAGGAATTGAAGTAAATCAATCTGAAGATGGTATTTTGATTTGTCAAAATAAGTATGCAAAAGACATACTGAAAAGGTTCAGGATGATGAATTGTAAACCAGTTGTAACACCAATTGCAACTAGAACAAAACTCATAAGAATGATGAGGGGTCATGTGTCGATCCGAATCTATATAAAATACTAGTTGGAAGTCTTATGTATTTGACAACAACAAGACTTGATATTATGTTTTTTGTAAGTCTGATTTCTAGATTTATGGAGACTCCGAAGAGAACCCATTGCCAAGCATGGAAAAGGATCCTAAGATATGTTGTTGGAACAACAATTATGGTGTTTTGTACATATCAGATTCAAATTTTAAGTTGATTGGATATATTGATAATGATTTTGCAGGAAGTATAGATGACAAGAAGAGCACATTAGGATATGTGCTCAACTTCGGATTAAGAGTTGTAGCTTGGGTTTCAAAGAAGCAACCCATTGTGACTTTATCATCTGTTGAGGAAGCGTATGTTGCATCAACAACAACTGCATGTCAAACTGTGTGGATAAGAGGGATTATGATTGAGTTGTTACATGAACAACAAGAACCAACTCAGATTTTTTGTGACAATAAATCAACCATTGCTCTATCACGTAATCATGTTTTCCACAAGAAAACTAAGCATATTGAAACAAAATATTATTTTATTCGAGAGTTGATAAACAATGATGAATTTTTTGTAGAGTTTTGCAAATATGAAGATCAGTTTGCAGATATGTTTACAAAGACCTTAACAAAGGAATTGTTTAAAATTCACAGAAAGAACATTGGGGTTTGTGAACTGTAATATTGCAGAGTTTTGTTTTTGGGTGAAAAAATTAATCATTCCACCACCCAAAAGACGGTTTATCTCAGTCGATCAAATTTTGAAGAGTTACTACCGCTCATAAATTAATTGCCACTGCCTTAAAGACTTATCACTGCCACATTGTTTTATTTTTTACTAATCGAATTTCAAAGGGGCAATGAACCATTAATGTTCTGGAAAATCCAAATTTGACTTAGATACAATGAAGGGGTAAGCTAACCGACTAATTGTATCAAAATATATACATCTATGTAATTCTAATTTTTGATATGCACAGATATACAGAGAGAGAAATAGACATAGAATTTTGAGAGTGTTATCAGGGGATTTTATACTTTGTTACTATTTGAATCTGAGTTTGTAAACTCATGATAATGTTTAGATTTATTAGAGAGTAATTTATTTTGATGTAGCATGCATAGTATGTTTTCTATTTGAAAATTTTAGCTAAATCTTTATGATGTGCAGTGTTTTGTTGTAGAATGCTATTGAGTTTTTAGTACAAAAGTATTGGGTGGATTTACTGTTGCACGGAATGATTCATTGAAGTTATTTTACTGCTGGAATCTGAGTTTTAGTCTATTTTTATAATTCTCATGTTTATGCTATAACTCTGTTTTGTTGTAATAGTCATTTTACTCTCTGCTGAAACACATGTTGAAAAGGTTGTTGTAGAACAAAGTATCGATCTTTGTGTATGATGCAGGAGTGATTCACTTAAGTTTTTGTTGTAATAGTTTTTTATTATTTGTTGAAACATGTGTTGAAACAGCTGTTGAAACATGTGTTGAAACAGCTGTTGAAACACCTGGTTGTAGCTTACAGGCATTGTTACATAGTGCTGAAACTCGTGTAATAATTGTTCATTGTTTCCTTAAGCACTCTCTTACATCCTATGTCCAACTGAAAATACCAAAATTCAGCCCTTATTACATATATTATCGTGATCAGGATACCGATAAGTTGTCCCAACACAACAATAGACATTGTTATAATCCGTAAATGAACAACTTAGTATGGAACATCCTTCTTCATTGGCATCATGATGAAATATTTTTAAATCTCTCTTCATCTAAGAGACGAATGTAGTTTATTGTTTTTTAGATCATATTGTTTCTCCTATCATAATTATATTTCATATTGCAAATGAAAAATGTTCAAGACTTTACTATTGACCCAATAGTAAACATGTCTTCCTTTAAAACCACAATGTTGTTAGGGAAAGACTTTGAATGGAAAGAACATGTGTGATGGAATTTTTCGACACTGGCATTGGCATTGGCATTACGCCAACCTTTGGTTGCTAAGAGAACATGTGTGCATTTGTGTGCACCTATATGGGTGATAGTTGTGCATTGATGCACGAATGTTGTTCTGACAGTTGTGCATGAGTGCGCAGCTGTGAAAAGAATAGGCACACACATGTGTGCACCTGTCTGGGTGAAAGTCACGCACTGGAGGCAAGGCTAAGGGGTTTGAAAATTTTGAATTCTTGATGCTTTTTATGGATGATGAGGTTGATCAAGTGTTTATATGTGGATGTAGGTGATCAACATACTCCAGAGACTACGATGCCCATACACTGGAGAGATCAGGACTGGGACCACATACGGGAGGTAGTGAGACAACAGTCGGGAGTGCGGAGACACTTGGCAACCTGTGGGTTGCTCAAGTTCTTCGACTACTCATTGATACAGTTGCAAGATTTCTTGGTTCGGTATCTGATTGCTGTGTGGAGCACTGATTTGTAGTGCTTCATTGTGAGAGGAAAACAATTGACATTCTTTATTTTCGAGGATATATACTTTCTGGTGGGGCTCCCATTCTATAGGATGGCCCTTCCTATGGACCCCTAGCTATCAGGGGATGATCGATTCAGTGACTTGGTGGCTCACCATTGCACGGGGCCACACCCGATGTCAGTTTCATTCATCTAGATCGAGGTGATTGAGGACCTCATGGAAGAGTGCATCGCCGCTATGGTGGTGAGGATCTACTGGTCCTTGAGGACTCATCATATCATTGAAGGTCAGCTGAGGATCATGGAGCAGGTCCTTGATGGGGATTTTTTTTCCTGGGGGTTGATGTTGCACACCAGGATGTTGGGGTAGGTTGACCGGTGTCCTTGATGCTCGCCAATCTATTGTGTTGGTTTCGTCACTTGGGTGAGCAAAACAACAACACTTGCATGTCTAGATTATCCTGCTAGACATGACAGAATTTTTTGAGTGGGTTAAACAAGCCAAACACATGTATAAACAAAGAAATAAACTAAAACAACTNACTAAGAAATAAAAGTTAGAAAGCATGAGAAACTTAGAAGCATGAAAATCAAACAATGACCAACATAATGCTACCAATGGATCAATAGATTAGTAGGCAAAACACCATAGAGAAAAATGAGGACTTATGAGTCCCCTCTTCCTCCTTGGGAGGGATCTTGAGTTCCCTAATGGAGAGCTCTTGATACAATGGAAGAAAATGGAAAATGGTGAAGAAAATCAATCCCAATTCCCTCAAGAGGTGATTGGAATGGCCTATTGCAATGATGCTTGAAGGCTCCAAAGAGAAAAGAGGATTCTCAAGGGAGAATTCTTGCAGCATAATAATACAATGAAGATATTGGTTTCTTAGTGCACCCATGGCTCTTATTTATAGCATTTCTTCAAGGAAAAATGTAATTGGCTCTTGGTGTGAACAAGGGGCCTTTTAGGGAACCCTCTAGTTCTTGACCAGCCTCCCATTCAAATTTCACTCAGATATGAGGGTGAAATCGTGTTGGGAGCTGGTCCATAAGTGGTTGAGGGGTCGATAAGATCCATAAATGTGTCATTCATAGAAGTGTGTGGATTTTCTCATACATAGTTGTGCATTATGCGCATTGAGGGCTTTGTTGGCCCACGCACACTGTGCACTGTGCGTTCGCTTCCTTTGGCAAATCTGCACATGTCAATTTTTGACCCAATTGTATAGTTTTTTTCCTTTTGAATGCATTTCAGTGCTATAGGTGAACCAATTATTGTTGGCATTTTTGTGTTTCTGTAACCATTTGTGTGCAATATTGTGAATGATATTCCAATGATAACACCCATGAGATTGTCGTTTTGGTCCTGACAGATTCAAGTGTCAACAGTTACTTATAAAAAGTATAAATGAACCTTAAGATGTCTCTCAAAAGTACATTCACAGACACATTCTATTGAATATATTCTATGTGAGTAAGTGATCTATTAGTGATTTTGCGACACAGAAATGTAAGGTAGTGAAGGAGAGCAAAGGAGAGAGTTTCAGGATTGCATGTGTGCGGAGGTTTCTCTGAAGAAAACCTAGTTTCGCTAACCCCCGTGGGTCAGACCATTGGTGTCCCATGAGGCACCCTCATGGGTTGTCTAGGGCTTGTCATGAAAGGCCCCACTAGACAACAATTCTTAGTCCCACAAGGACAAGACAAATTTGGTAAGAGATGCGTGTACCAGGTTGTTGATGCTCGGGTTGTTCTGTTTATCTGTAATCTGAAGCACCAAGTCAATTACAGGTTCTGAGGTATGTTTATATGCATTATTTGTGTGATATATCGTAGTGATATGGTACATGCTTGAGGCATGGTATGGTGGTTTGGGCATATGCTAGAGACACATCTTTGTGTTATTGGTACATGGTTTTAGTACACACTTGGTATATGGTGGTACATGTTTGAGGTGTGTTTCTTGGTGATATTGATGCATGTTTGAGGGACATATTGATGAGGTTATGGTACATGTTTGAGGTACATGCATTGGATATTATGGTACATTGATTAGAAGCACATCTTGGTTATATTGGTATCTTGGTATCTTAGCTATCTTGGCACTTCATTGATGATATCTTATGGTACATGGTGTATGGCATGATTGAGACATATCATGAGTGATGTGGTATATGTTTGATGCATCGTATGGTACAGGTTGATGTACACTGTATAGTACAGGTTGATGTACACGATATAGTATAGGTTGATGTACATGGTTGATGTATATGGTATGGTACATATTGATGTACATTGTATGGTATAGGTTCTGGTGCATGGTTGATACATTGTTTATATAGGTTGATGTACATGGTATGGTACAGGTTTATGTACATGGTTGATGTACAAGGTGTGGTATAGGTTAATGTGTATGGTTGATATAGGTTAATGTACACAGTATGGTATAGGTTTTGGTGCATGGTTGATAAAAGTTGATGTACCTGGTATGGTACAGGTTGAAGTACCTAGTATGGTACAGGTTGATGTACAAGGTATGGTACAGGTTGATGTGCATGGTTGATACATGGTTGATACAAGTTGATGTACATGGTATGGTACAGGTTCTAATACATGGTTGATGTGCATAGTTGATGATTGATGGTTGATGTACATGGTATGGTGATGGTTTTGGTCTCCATGTGAGTGGATCTAGTTATAGTTGGTTGATGATGGTATGTTAGTGAGAGAGTTAGTGACAGGGAAAGTGGCAGGTTGATGTGACAATGGTAGTCACAAGTTGATGTGAGAGTGATAGTGGCAGGTTGGTTACAATGGTAGTTACAAGTTGATCACTGGTAGTGACAGTGAGACTACACTTATATTTCATGGTGGTAGTACGGGGAAAGGAAAGAGGGTTGTAGCTTGCTTCCAGTCGGTGCCAGAGAAATCAAGGAGTTGGAGCTTCCTTCAAGTTGGTGCCTGTAAATCAAGGGGTCATAGCCTCCTTTTGGTTGGTGCCAGAGAACTCAGGGATTTGGTGCTTCCTTCAAGTTGGTACCTGTATATCAAGGGGTTGGTTCCTCCTTCCAGTTGGTGCTGAAGAATTTGGAAGTTGGTGCTTCCTATGAATGTATTCTTGATATATATAAGAAAGAATTATGTGGTTTTCTCCCATTTCTATTTCCACATAAATTCTGGTGTACTATGTATCTAATGTGATATTTCTGAATTGTACTGCTTATGGTTATATTCTCATGATATATTGGATGCAATAATAAATGATGTATTGTTGATAAAGTTGAAGATTATATATTGTGATTGAAAGTGGTAAAAAGTTCTCATATTGATTCGTCCCCCCCTCTCAGTATTCCAACAATCGGTATTAGAGCAGGTCCTTCAGAAAAAATTTCAATCACTGGAAGGAAGATCACGAAGTACGCCAAGATTGGGGTACCATGGTTTAATGGATAAAGCTATTCTTTTTAGAGTGAAAAAATGAAATAATTTCTAGGAGCATGGGGATTTGGTGTTTGGAAATAAATTGTGATAGGATACATCATTACAAAGAAACCAAAGACTACAACCAAGAAGGAATTGAAAAGAAACAACAAAATAGCAATGGATTTCATCTAGGAAGGATTAACTAATCTGGTAAGACAGAAAGTTGGAAAATGTTCATCAACAAAAGAATAAAGCAAGGAAGACATCAAGAAGCTATTCTCGGGACACCAAAGCAAAGGTATGAAAGTATTTTTCATGGGCATTGTTATTCATGTAATAGATATGGTCACAAATATTTTGAATCTAGATCTTATGAAAGAAGATATAATGGAAGATTATATAACACCACAAGGTGTTGGAGATGTGATCAAATAGGACATATTTATGTTCACTGTAACTCTATGAG
>SNQJ01S0144752.1:13138-24213 GCA_010110895.2 Picea sitchensis
TGATCTCCATGCATCATTTGATCCGACCTCGATCCTAGTATTCGCTTGGAGTAAATGAAGCTGAGAAGGGGTGGTTGAAACCTCTCCTCAGGCATTAAGTGTGAAGTATGGATAATCTAGCAAGTGGTCTGCTCGAGAGGGTCCTGTGTACCCATTTATATAAAGAAGCCATGCCAAGTCCTCGGCCAGCTGGAGGAAGTCTGCGCACACTATCTCGGCACTTAATGGATCAGCTACTCCCCTTGCAGGAGCTATGTGCAGTTAAGGTGGTGTCTGAAAAAGAATACCCGTCCGAATTTGGCTGAAGGGACACCAAGACTGGATAACAGAGCACGCTGATGTTAGGCAATTTTCTCTGAGTATATAAACTCAGTCTTTGTGTTTTGTAATCTATCGATGGTAGAGCAAAGCTCCCGATTGTAATGTTTTAACAGACACCCTAGTTCTCTAGTTATGCATATGTATGTAAGATTTCTTGTTTAATGAAAGACAGTTTCCTTATTCCATCTAGTTTTCATCTCATACTGAGGGAGTTCATGATTGATTGATCCACATGAATTATTGCAGTTGTGTTACGATAAAAGATTTATTGTGGCACTATTGTATTCTCTGGTTTTCTGCATTTGAATGTAAGACGATCTCTCGTTTAAATGCATTCTCCTACAATCTGCTAGAAACCTCATGTTGACAATAGACCTTTGCATCTCTCTGATACAAGTCTTCCCCCTACTCACCCTTAATACAACTCACTGTCTGGATTATGTCTAAGACCTCACTTGCCCATGCATGCCTGGCCTAGTTTCGGAGTTGAAACAATATCGTCTGAGTTTACTTCCATTCGATCACCCCTTCCATACACAAATCGTGACATAAACTGATGGGCATCGATCTCTACTCATGCTGCAATCCAGGAGTGACTTCCGACACTAACACCTTCAAATTTCCCACTTACTTGAACAAGGCTGCATTTCTTTTCAATTTTGACTGGGCATTGGAAAGGGGTGCACATGCATTTTATCTAGTTGGTTTGCATTCCTTAAAATGTTTCATGGATCTTTCATCTGATATCCTCTTTTCTTCCTTGAGATAGATGATTTTATGTTGAACTTCCCTTAACTGCTTATTAAGCCATCTTATGTTCTTTTCTCCTTCTGTGGGCAAAGTAGGAGGTCTTTCACTTGCTGCTAGTTTTCCCTATATCTCTCAATTGTTCTTCATGGCTAAGGATCTTATCATAAGTGTTGTGGGATTGGCTACAACTATGGTATTAGGGATTTTCATGAATTCCTTTCCCTTTGACCTTTCATTCTTGGGATCTGCCTTGTTTTGTGGTGTGTGTTCCTCAAAATCCTTCTCAGCTAGCTTCTTTTTCAATTATATATTCTCTTGATAAAACTGAGCTATTAGATGTTGAGCCTCTATAAGAGGTTGTTGCATTCCCCTAAACTCTGAGTCTTTCTATCATGATTTACCTTGTTCTTCATCCATATCCTGAGTTGCAACCTCAACAAATTATGTCTGCATTGTGGGTGTGGGAAGCCTTCCAACAACTTCCCTTGTGGTTGGCTTGTTGGGTGTCTATGTCTCCTTTTTCTCATCAGTGAAATGTAGCCTCCTACCCTTCTTGAGAAATAGTTGGCTTGGTGATGAGCCCTCAACCTATTTTCCTTTTCCCTTTTCTGCAACACTTCTTCCTACCTAAGATGTTAGAGGCCAATTTTTCAGTAGACAAGGGGGTATCTCCTTTGGGATCCAAGAAAATATTTGTTGAAGTTAAGAAGGAATCCCATACCCTGTATAGATTTCTTATCTCCTTAAATAATAACAACTTCACCAAGGAGAAATGGAACAGACTGCTCTTAAGCTAGTCATCCCTAGCTTGGACTTTTTCTTCCATTTTTCCTACGCTTCTATATAGAAAAAAAGGTAATTTTAAGGGAATTTTCCCTATGAAATGCATGAGGAGCCTTATGTGGTATTGATATACCCTATCAAACCTACCCTCACAACTCAAATACCTTTGTATTTCTCTCAAACAATTCTCATGGGTTCCAAAAGATACTCCCTAGGGATAGTGGCTCCAATCTTCTCATTTTGTACTGAGGCTTGAGGAAATCAATATAAAACATAAGCTCTAGAGGCATACCTTTAAACCATTTCTCTCCCTGTATGGGATTCGCGGTGGTAGTTGATATGGTCTCTTATGATACTAGAAAGGTGAACCCTGCAATGATTGTATAGACACCATTAAAGTTCAGGGCGAACTCCTTAGTCAACTACACATTATACCCCTCGATTCTTTCAATAAATATCATACACCCATCCTACACAAAAAATACCATGTATGCAGGATCTGATTTTACCAAAGTCATATCTTGAGGTTCATATCTCAACACATTTCATCCATTGTATTTCTTCTTTTCTTGTGATGCCATAGCTCTATGATGTCTTCTTTGCAAGGTAAATTTCAAACTTTTTCAATGCAGATATGTCTTAAAACTCAACAGGAAAACTTGTGCAACAAACTTAGTAGAGCTAGGGTTTGGGCTTGAATAGGTGAAACAGATATGTGTTTTATGAGAGGAAAACTTATTCAAGAGATAATCTTGCATAAATGATGGGCTCAAAAAAAGTTTTTTACACAACAAATAAGTCGAACACGGGATGCACAACAAAAACAAAGAAATAGGGTTTGCGTAGCGAATGATACCACATAGGTTATGCGTAGGGAGGAGGATTGTTTGTGTAGTTGAGGACTTTGAATATTTCTCGAGAGAGTATAGATTATGCACATGTCGTGAATGTAGTGCAAACAAATAAAAGGTGGAAAATAGGCATACATGAGTGGATAAGGAGCGGATTTAAAAAGGAAAGTACTAGTCCAAATATGACAAGACCTCTCAAGCCAATTTAAGTAACTTGGGCAACACATTTTAGGAGCATGCATATGTTTGAATCTTTCCAAAAATATAAATGGCATGGAGTGTAACGATTTTCCCTTTTCTGACCTCATCAAGTGTGATGATGAACAATGATACCTCTTTTGACATGAATTTCATCCCTAACCTATGACTCAACTTTGACACATAATTTCCCTTTTTGTGACATGATTTTAAACTTAGGGATACAAGGACCTTTACAAATATTTCAGCATGATGGAATTTTATACCCTTGATGGTGTATTATGAGATAGACACAACACTATTTGACTCAACATATGACTTAACTCTCTATTGACATGCATATTGCCCTTTATTTTAAAAATGACCCAAGGAATTTGAGCCATCTCATGAGACAAACCGCACACTGACTCAATTAGGAATTCCTTGGTCTTATCAAGACCAAGGTATGAATTTGCAAATTCTAAACAAACTTTCAACCTTACCGTAAAAATAATGATTCTAACACAATCTAGAGCAAGATTCAATACAAACTTTTAGATCGACATTAAATGAACCAAGTCAAACCTCCATCGTCCACTCACCATGTGATTAAAACATAGTTGTTGATAAAAAAACAAAGATTAGGAGTAATACTCCACCGTTGATCATGGTCAATATCGAAGCCATAGATGCATCTCGCATAAAAAAACAAGAAAAGAGGTTAATAAATCTCTGACCCCTGAAATATTATTAACTGTTGATCACAATTCCACTTGTCGGCAAATTAGGGATTTTGGCCCCCAGGGTATATGATATTCGAGGTGTAACTTGTCCTCCCTCGAAATGAATGACGACCGTTCATTACATTCGTTGATTACAACACATCCATCGCTGTGTAATGAGTTTAAATAGTTGTAGAAAGCACCCAAAATGCTTAGCACCGGTCACCGTGCAGGGTCACTTGACAATTAAATTTCTTGGTCTCTTATATGCAACACAGAGATTAAATTTGCATATGGATTTAGCATCCAGTCACGAGAAGAGTGGTAATATGAATTAAAATAAGAATTAGGCCAGAGGTTAGCGCCACTAGAATAATACATGGTCACAGGTTTGGATCCTAATATCAATTGGAATTTAAAGGATGAGGAGCTAGTACCAAAAATTACAAGCCAAGCTCACCATAAAACTGATCATATGAGATTTATGTAGAGACAACCCTTAAAAAACTTAAAATAGTGCCTAAACTAAATAGGGTGCCTTAATTATGGAATTATGAATAAAAATAAAAGAAAGAAAAATATATTGTTAAAAATACCATTTTTATTACTTAAACAAAAGGGTGCCATGTTTCATTATCAAAAGACACATTGGTTCAAAGTCACACCCTTTAGAATATTATATAAACAAAAAGGAAGGGTGAGAAGAAAGTGCCTCTATGGTATACATCATAAGAACAAAAGCAAGTGCAGAGTCCAAGGAAGAAAGATGAAAATACTGATGAAGTGAGGGTAGAAGAGAGGAGAAAGGAAGGGATTGTTGTCTCCTAGATTTGGTGCTCTAAATCAATCTTCATAAAAAAAACTTGCAATTTGTAATTTAAGTTTATACTTATTGATGTTGTTTACTGAAGCTCTTGCTGATCAATAAAGTTAATAAATAATTGTTTAAAAATTGATAAAATTTATCAATATTGATTCACCCCTTCCCTCTCAGTATTGAACTACATTCCAACAATTGGTATCAAAGACGGTGCCTTCAACACAGTCTAATAACTGGAAGGTGGATTCTGCATAATCCAATGGATCAACAAGAATGAATGTCTTCCACCATAGCACCTTTTTTAAAAGGGAATGATTATTCACTTTGGAGTGTGAGGATGAAAGGTTATATAATGTCCCTGGATTGTGATATCTGACAATCTGTAGAATATGGGTACACTACACCTTCTGCTCCCCTAAGAGACACACCTTGAAAGAATTTTTGCAATGAAAATGCAAGAGCAATCAATGTCATTCTAGGAGGATTTGTTGGATCAAGTTGTCATTGATGCCAATGGTTTGATTGATTAATGTCATTGATTGATGTTAAGTGATTGATTGATGCCAAAGGATTGATTGATTGATGATTGATGTAATGTAATATGTATTTTCCTTGATGAGAATGCATAGATGAAGATGGATCAATGAGTTGTCATTGATATGATGAAGATGGATCAATGAGATGTAATTGATACATGATGAAGATGGATCGATGTGGTTTCATTGGTATATAATGCATTGTTTGAAAATGTATACATGACTCATTATTGTCTTATCGTGATTGATAAGGTGAAAAAATGGATGAAATCCAAAGTGGTCCCCTTATGGTGAAAGCCCTCAGGGGAAGACGCTTTGTGGATTGAGTTATCCTAGAAGAATGGTTGGAGGACCCTTGCTCTCATTATTGTCTTATAATGATTGATAAGGTGCACAAATGGATGAACTCCAAAGTGGTCCCCTTATGGTGAAAGCCCTCACGGGAAGACACTTTGTAGATTGAGTTATCCTAGAATAATGGTTGGAGGACCCATGCTTATATGTGGAATAATGAGATAAAGATAAAGGAAATTGTTGGTGAAACTATCCTACATGGATAGTGCTTGTCATGCCATTTCCGGTGGTATGTGGAATGTCACATAACTCCTCATGGTTTGAGAGTTATGGCCTTACGAATATGAAGGACCCCCACATGAAGGCTTAAATCCCCCAAGGTCAAAGAAGTCAAAGTGACCTAAAAGAAGAAATATTTAAATGATAAAGTATTGGAGAACTTTCTATTTATGGAAAGTGGTTAACCCTAAAATAAGGAAAATAGGTTAAGTGACCTAGAAATGGGTTAATTTTATTTAAATGATGTAAAGTGACAAAGTCAAGGTGGTCTGTAGAATGGGTTAATTTTTTATTTAAATGATGATGTAAAGTGACAAAGTCAAGGTGGATTATTTAAAATAATAAATGTAAGGACAAATCAATAAACACGATTAAGTAAGGTGACAAAAATCAAGAAGAATATTTAAATGATAAAGTATTGGAAGAACTTTCTATTTGAGGAAAGCGGTTAACCCTAAAATAAGGAAAATAGGTTAAGTGACCTAGAAATGGGTTAAGTGACCTAGAGGATGAAATTATAAATAAGATAGCAATGGTCTCTTGTAGATCATCCTTTTTGTGGATCAATGGAGAGCTTCTTGTGAGAATATCTTTTGGATTATTGATGGAGAGATTCTTGTGAGATCTTCTTGAGCATTTTTGGTGTGGAAAACTTGAGCATATTTAATAACTATAGGTGACTGTGGTAACCAAAGGATATCTAAGACAAATTTTAGAGGGAAGGTGAAGAAAAGAGGGTCGGAATTCAAAGGAGGATAAATTCTTTTCATGATTCTTTCTAAGGTGCTGAGGGTGTAAGTTGAGTCTTTCATTATAGAGATGTTGCTCTTGTAGAGTCGTACTCTATTCAGTTGTTGCTGAAAAACCCCAAGGATTGTAATCTGTAATAAAAAGAAAATTGTACATACATCTTGTGTTCTTTATGTTCCTTGTGGTGATGACTTGTTGATGATATATTTTTGATATATGTTTCTGATATGTGTTGACATTTAACTGTTTATAAATGACAACAATGATCACTAAGTTAATGGTGATTTTTAACTAAGGAGTTTTGGGGAAAAGAGCCCTACACTATTCAACCCCCCCTCTTAGTGTAGTCAGTGTGTCCAACAATTGGTATCAGAGCGGGCCTTCACTACAAGCCTTAAAAAGCTTGAAGGAGATCCATAGACATGCAAATGGATGATGAAATACCAATCCTTGATGAGGAAAACTATTCTACTTGGAGAATAGAGATGAGAGTTTATTTGAAGACAATGGGAGCAACTATTTGGAAGGCATCCATTGGTGGATCAGTTCCATTGAAGAACAAGTCAAATTTTGCAGCTCAAAGGGAAGGAAAGAAGAATGATGCATTGGCTCTTAACACCATCCTTAGTGGACTCTCAAGCCCTATCAAAGAAATCATGGAACAATTCACTTCTGCCAAGGATCTATGGCTAAAGCTAGAGGAGACATATCAAAGAATGAAGGATAAGGAAGATATTGAAGACCACTCCATCAAGAATATCAAAGGTAAATAATCTCCAAAAACCCTTGATTGTATTATTTCTAAATGTGATCTTGAAAACATTTCAAATGAAGACAAAGAATCAAGTGAAAATGTTGGCAAAAAGGAAGATCTTGAAGATACTTCAAATAAAGGTAAAGAATCTCCAAAGACTCTTGATTGCAATGATTCAAAATGTGATGATGTTGAATTTTTCTCAAGTGAAGAAGATGATCTAGAAACAATTTGTTTAAAGTTTGATGGAAATTATCCCATGGAAATAATAGAAGAAGATCTATTAGAACTTCAAAAATAAGTTGAAGAGGGTTTATATAGATATAGAAGTGATCATTTTTATACACACTATAACTATCTTTCGGATAAAACTAAGAAGTTTCTTAGGAGAAGTCAAAGGCACATCTTGAAGTTAAAGGGAATGCTCAAGGAACAATAAGAGAGAAATAAGACTCAATTAGAAGAAAAATAAGAAGAGATCACAAGACTAATGAATGAAAAAGATGATATGAAGGTAGATGATGAGATTAACAAAAGTTTTGAAACTATTATTCATCTCAAGACCCAAATTGAAGAAGCCAAAAGGGTAGAAGAACTTTTGAAGAATCAAATTGATGAAAAGGAAGAGTCATGTGATAAGTTAGAAGATGAAATTGTTGATCTTAGAAAGAAAGTGGAGAAGTCAAATAAATTCTTGAATAGCTCAAAAATCTTGGATGAGATCCTGGAAGGTCAAATATCACCATATGATAAATCAGGTCTTGGATACAAAGAAGAAGCTACACATGCTAAAGAAAGCACCTCAAAGAAGCATGAGGTAAGTCCATCAAAGAAGGAAGACAATGTTGCAAAGAAACCATCTACACAAGGAAAGGAAAATTTCAAAACAACAAATCAAGGAAGACATCAAGAAGTTATCTTTGGGACACCAAAGAAAAGGTATGAATGTATTTTTCATGGGAATTGTTATTCATGTAATGAATATGGTCACAAAGATTTTGAATGTAGATCTTATGAAAGAAGATATAATGGACGATATCATAACACCATAAGGTGTTGGAGATGTGATCAATTAGGACACATTGATGTTCACTGTAACACCATGAGATGCTACAACTATAGTGTATTTGGCCACAAATCCCAGGAGTGATGGAACACAAGAAGAAATTCTATGATGAGGAATTCAAATAGCATGTCTAAAAGAAGGAATGAAGGAAGAGAGACATATTTGAAAATATGGATGCTTAGAGATAAAGTTCTGAGGAGCAAGGACATCTACAGAAGTGGGTGAAGAAGACACAACAGCTAGAACATAATGAAAGACTGAAGGGAAGTTCAAATGTCTCATCTACTAATGCATACGCGGGTGATAGTGGTATCAATCTTGTACATACACATGCTGACCTTGTATAGGTCACGTACATACTCAAGCTGTCTGTGCAGTAGGCCACATATATGTGGTGAAGCCTAAGTAAAATGGCTATGCACATGGATTGGAGTTTGATGTGATGGTATAAATTTGTGATGCAGGTTCTAACATGGTTTATTATAGGTTCTGACACTATTTGTTACAATTTTTCATGATTCTATATTGGATTATTTAAGGTGATGATGTAAAATAAATATTGGATGCATTGCACTAACTCATGAGTATGGATTGATGCAGTTTTTGTTGAGGAAAAATGATGGTTATGATAGTGAAGTTATGACACCTTAGTTATGTGATATATCTTGATGATGTATTGGAAGCTTAATTGTTGAAAATATTGATTCATGCATTTGGCATATGGATGGGCTACAAATTGGGACATGTGGTTGGTGAATTTATGATATGATCGTGTTGTACATCATTGATGATCTATAGTTGATGCATGATTGGTACATTTCTAGTACACTAGAAGAGGCACCTACTAGCAGGTTGATTGGCACATTTTTTATGGAGGATTTGGCATACATGTATGAGATTCATCATTTTGTGGCATTGATGCATGGTGGTGTACATGTTTTGATACACTAATATATGGAATATGCTTGATGATACTATGTCGTTGGTATTACTTGATTATTACAACAATTGGTATTTGTTTGATACATGGTTATGGTACTTGGTTCATGATGGAGACATATCATGAGTTAATATGACACATGTTGGCATATTGATAGAGGCATATGATTGATAAATTCCATGGATGATATCTTTTGGAACATTGCATGATGTTGATGTGGATGGTTGATGTACATAGGTGTTGTGCATGATGAGCACAATTTTTTGTACAGGATGTGTTTGGTTGATATTTTTCTCATGATTCTTTATTTCATTATTGACATATCTTTTGTTTCATGATGCTTGGTATAGCATGAGTTTGATGCATGAAAAGGTCCAATGATCATTATATGGTAGCACATTGTTCATCTCGTAGAGAATATAGGGGAGACATACCCATAAGGGGAGTCATTCTTCTTCCCGTGATTCTAGGAGGAGATATTTATCAGATGCATACCTAGAAAAGAGCACTATATTTGAAGAAAGAGCACATAAGCATAATTCTAGGAAAAGCGATGGTCACAGGGGGAGTATGTTCGATGTATTTTCATCATTACATCAAAGTGATATCCCTTGTTCAAAAGGGGAGATATTATTCAGAGGAAGATCAAAGGCACTCAAACAGGGGGGAGAAACCCCAAGGAAAGTTCAAGGAGGGGGAACATCCCAAAGAGGAAAATGGCCCTTTGCCATTGATGTCAAAGGGGGAGAGATAGTCACATTGATGTGATTGATGATTATTGATTGGGAGAGATAGTCACATTGATGTGATTGATGATTATTGATTGGGAGAGATAGTCACATTTGGGAGAGATAGTCACATTGACTATTGATGTAGATCATGCCTTATCTACATGTTGACATCAATAATTGGTAATTGGTGTTGACATCAATATTGGTATTGCCATCAATGCCAAAGGGGGAGATTGTTGGATCATGTTGTCATTGATTCCAATGGTTTGATTGATTGATGTCAAGTGATTTATTGATGCCAAAGGATTGACTGATTGATGATTGATGTAATTTAATATGCATTTTCCTTGATGATAATGCATAGATGAAGATGGATCGATGAGTTGTAATTGATATCATGAAGGTGGATCAATGAGTTGTCATTGATACATGATGAAGATGGATCAATGTGGTTTCATTGGTATATGATGCATTGTTGGAAAAATGTATAGATGAATCATTATTGTCGTATCATGATTGATAAGGTGCACAAATGGATGAACTCCAAAGTGGTCCCCTTATGGTGAAATCCCTCACGGGAAGACACTTTGCAGATTGATTTATCCTAGAAGAATGGTTGGAGGACCAATGTTGTCATTATTGTCTTATCATGATTGATAAGGTGCACAAATGGATGAACTCCAAAGTGGTCCCCTTATGATGAAATCCCTCACAGGAAGACGCTTTGCGGATTGAATTATCCTAGAAGAATGGTTGGAGGACCCATCCTTGTATGTGGAATAATGAGATTAAGATCAAGGAAATGGTTGGTGAAACTATCCTACATGGATAGTTCTTGTCATGCCATTTCCGGTGGTATGTGGAATGTCACATAACTCCTCATGGTTTGAGATTTATGGCCTTATGAAGATGAAGGACCCCCACATGAAGGCTTGAAGCCCCCAAGGTCAAAGAAGTCAAAGTGACCTAAAAGAAGAAATATTTAAATGATAAAGTATTGGAGAACTTTCTATTTATGGAAAGTGGTTAACCCTAAAATAAGGAAAATAGGTTGAGTGACCTAGAAATGGGTTAATATTATTTAAATGATAAAGTAAAGTGACAAAGTCAAGGTGGATTATTCAAATAATAAAGAGAAGTGACAAAATCAAGAAATGATAAATTAAGGTGAGACAATCAAGAAGGAATATTTAAATGATAAAGTATTGGATAACTTTCTATTTATGGAAAGTGGTTAACCCTAAAATAAGGAAAATAGGTTAAGTGACCTAGAAATGGGTTAAGTGACCTAAAAATGTGTT
>SNQJ01S0144753.1:6687-17257 GCA_010110895.2 Picea sitchensis
AAGCCCTTTCTTGCCTTTATTCTTTTCTTTATTTGTTTTTTCTTCTTCTTTTTCTTTTTATTCAAGGGCTAACCAAAGGACACTGCCCTGGCGTGGTGACCAGAGCTGATAGTGTTACCCACAAGTACTTTCACAGAGATGATAAGGCTGGCTCGTGATGAGACCCCCTTTCCCTTAGTCATGCAGCCAAAGGTCACTGACCTGGAGTGGTAACCAGATGGTGGCAGTGCCATATTGTTAGCTACCCATGAACATAAAAATCTGGCTCGTGATGAGACCCCCTATCCTCTTGGCTAGGACTTGTTTATTATTTTCTAGGTCCCTCTTGTTTCTTGCTGAGAGGCTTTTTATTGCCTTCTCGGGGATCCCTGGGCGAGGCATCTCGAGGTTTTATTTTTAGGCTTTTATATTTTACCAGCTACTTTTGCCTTCCGAGCCTTTAGCCCCTTCTTCCCATGAGATAAGGTGCAACCCCACAAACAGATCATCCTAATTCCCGGACAAGAGGAATGGGACAAATGAGCGGGAGATAAGATGGAAAAGTGGTGGTATGACGGGAGCGGATGATGGCTCTTCATAAATCCCCCAGTGGAAAACCAAAACCCATGGGTACATGTTTGCTAGGACACCCTGTCAATCCCCCCAATCATGGTCAAGTGGGTTAATGTAAGATCCAAGCAGTCGTCGGAGATAAAAGGAATTAGAGGCATATATCCAAAGGTTATAATGATCAAAAGTAACACAAACCATGATACCTGGATCAATTACCTCATGGAGCAAGATCCTTCTCTGATACAAGACCAAGTCGATGTTGATGGATGTTGTTGCTGCTGACAAGATGAATCTGACATAAGAAGAAAAGGATGGGCCCTCCAGGGCCATGCTCAGGTCAATCCTGCTCTCGATACTCCATGTCTAGGACCTGTGGGCCTCGAGACATGATCTCCTAATTATCCCTAGAAATTGGGAATAACATCTGGCTCCAACTCGGGGACATGTGCTCACCGTAGAGCACATGAGAACCTCAGCATCTTTGGCATAACCTGTAGACCTGCTCAACTCAATAGGGGCATCAGTAACAAAAATGGGGCAGTAATGCCACCCCAGCATATATATAAACATATATGTATAGAAATCATAAATGTGAATATAAAGTGAAGTACTTACCTGTATTTACCTGTTGACCGAATGTTGGTGTAGTCAAACAACCAATGAAGCCAATCCAACAACGTCCCACAGTACTTGCCTTTTTGCTTCATCATAAACCAAAATAGTGATAAGTCAAGCACAAAAATAACATGGGTTAGAAAATGTATCAGATCATCAGGAATCACAAAGTCTAACTCATGGAGGCGGGTGGGAGGGATAAAATCTTGCCAAGTCAATCTCTGAGGAGGGTAATCAATGCATTCCAAAAATAGGTCATGAAAAGTCCAAGGCTCAGAAAACTGACTCAAAGGGCCTGCAAACTGGCTACTTAGGACATCCTCACGTTTTGAAGTCAGGGAAAGGACCGACGAAGATCTAGCAGACGACTGGAAAAATATCAAGGGAAAGTTGAAAAATTGATATAACAGAGTCAAACTTGTAGTATCCAACCAACCCTTGGAGTCTAGGCTTTGCCTTAGAGGAAACTCAACATAAAAAATATACTTCCCAACACCTTTAATGGAAAAGCAAGGTAAAGTAATAACAGGTGGCTGGAGTGAGAAGTCATGAGAATCCTTCTTTAGGCAAACAATGCAATTATTTGTATCCCAATCTGAGCCCAGTGGTGGTTGGTAATCATCTTTATGGAGAGGATCCAAGTGCTCAGAAGGGTACTCATCAAAAATCTCAAGGTAAGACTAAAAATCATCAGGAAAACATGGTACTAGGTCATCCTTGTATTTTTGAAAAGTACGGGTGGAAATCTCATCTCCTTGTTGCCACTGGTCAAAAGTAATCTGTTGCGATCCAGATCATAGATGGGATCCAGTTCATAACCAAGTATATCCCATCTACATCTCCCAACATGTATGAACTCATCAGTTTTATCAACAATGTCACTATCTGTGTCATAACATGTAGGGTTCAAAACATTTGAAAATTCATTTTCCTCCTCCTCATTTCCTTCATCATAAAGTAAAGTATCATCAAAAACTAGGGGAGGAGAGAAACTTACTGTTTCTTCTTGTGCAGGGGCTTCGAGGACTCTGGTTTTTTCAGCATGCATTACTTTTTCATCCTCATGGACTGCTTCTTTGTCTTTGATTGTATAGCAAGGAATATCCATTTCATTCAAAGATTTCATTTCTCATTCATTTTCTGAATCAAGGAATAAGGTGTCATTGGAATCCTGAAGTGGAAAGCAACTAACCTCATCTTCGCTCTGTTGTGCAGGAGAAAAAGGTTCTTGGGTGACTTCATCAGAGTGAGGAGTAGGGGTTGGTACTTTATCATGTTGTTTAGGTTTTTGCTCCATAATCACATCCTCATTCTAGTGGTCATGAACTTGTTCCCTTCTCTCTTGTGAATTTTCAGCAAAGGTTTCAAGGGAAACTAGTCTTATCCAGCTGAGAGTGTCCATGGTATTGGTTCCGGACAAGAAGAGATTTTTTTTTTATTTGAATGGCCATGTTGTCAGCTTCTGCAAGTGTTTTCATATTCTTCTTATTTAGGAGGAAGCTCAAATGCCCCTGAAGTCCATTAGTATAGAGATAAATGAGGTACTTGTCTTTAGGACGATGGCTTTCAGGAATCTAGTAAAGCAACTTCTGGATCCTAGCCCCAAAAACTTTGACAATCTCACCCTCTGTTTGTTTTATGCATTCAATACCTTTCAACAATGATTGTATATCTTCCAATTTCATAACCCACCTTGCAAGGAAGATTTCTTCAAAATGGTCCATAGATGTGATGCTGCAAGCTGGAATATTATCATACCATCTTCTAGCCTCTCCATGCAGAGAGGAAGAGAAGAGTTTCATCACCAAATCTTCAGCCTCGTCACTGACAGGGTGATATTGAAAGAAATCCCAGAATTTGCTCATGTGATAATCGGGACTTTCTCCATCGATGCCAGCGAATCTAGGGAGCCAATTCTTATAAAATGGGGGCATTTTTCTAGTATATCTAGAGATTTTACTCATGTCCAAAGGTTTTTAGTTCCCTGGATCCCATTGTGAAGTCATGGTTGGCTTCGTCATCAGTGGAGTCGCCAGATAGCTTTCTTGAAACTATCAAAAGAAAAAGGGGGAAAACACCCTAGTGGAGTCGCCACATAAGCTTGTAAGATGAGGTCTCTAAGGCAAGGCTTACCTAAAAGATTTGTTGTTTTGAGGAGAATTGACTCAGTGTTCCCCAGCAACAACGCCAAAATGTTATCGCACAATTTGTAGCTAGGTCAAAAGGCTAGAAGATAGAGGCCAAACTGGTGTAACAGGAACCTACCCCACCCAATGTCACCACAATGGGGAGGTTCTTTCTCTTTGGGGAGGTTAGTAACCTGGGGTTTTGAAGAGGCTGAGGTATAAAGGTCAAAGTAAAATTCCCTCTTCACAGGTCACCACCAAGAGCAGATAGTCAGGCTAAACAACTAATAATGAAGTGTAGGCCCAAATGAGAACACCTGCCCGGAACAAAGCAACAACAGACTAATACATGCAGGCTATGATTCAAAGGGTTAGTACTTCATATAAATATCTGATATCAATATATAAGCAATAGATATTGACGAGATCAATGTTTATTAATGTGACAATGAAATAATATCAATTCATCAATAAATACCAAGATGATGTAGCAATCAGTGTGTGTCAAATCAATCCTTTGTTCAATAAATTATTTTAAACCATCATCTAATTGCCTATAAAGAAAACTTGTTGCGTCAAGATGGAATAACCAAGAATGATGTCAGCCTTATTAGGGTTAGTAGTTAGTTAGGGTTTCAATTTATAAGAGTTTGAGAGTTTGTTTGACCACTATCACTTCAACGTTGGAGACCTAAGATCAGTGCCTAAGGGTAAATGGAGTCAAATCAAGGGAGAACGCAAAGGTTTAAGGAAAAAGGATAAGGAATAGAAGGAAGGGTTCTAAAGTGCTGCAATGGCAGGGCCCCAGAAACAAAACCCTAGGGGAAAGANATCAAGACACGAGAGTGAGGTGAGGGAGAGTGTTGCTAAGGCAAGGCCCTATCACCAAACCCTAGAAGCAGGGCGACCCTAGGTGTAGATAACCTAGGCCTGGGACATCTCCTCCTTCTTCACTTTTAAAGGTATGGCTAGCACAGGGGAAGAAGCAATAAGAGTGTAGCAATGGCTAGGCTCTTCCTTTCTTCTTCAATGGCTAAAAAATTCTCTTTCAGGGGACATGAGACAACGAACTACTTGTGTGTTTGTCCCCTAGGGTTTTAAAATTAGCAAAATTTATAATAAATGCAAGAATATAAGACTACAACCATTCAATTAAGAAGTTTTGCAGAAAAAACACTTACATTTCATGATGAAATATCATTGCAAACCCTAGTTGTAAACCTTCCTTCAAGAGAAATGCCAAAAATGCCAAGAAATGCCTTCCTTCAACAAGTGCGCCTCCCTCAAAGAGAACAAATACCCAAGTAGGGCGCAAAAATAAGATCTCACTAGGAGAGTGAGTGTTGTGTTATGTCAAAATGAGGATAAAACTCCTCAATATATACTGTATCAATGACCTTTAATTATTTTTAGGTCATAAAAAATAGCCGACAAGGCTTTAAACCAAAATCATATTGTTTTTACATTAAATTGTCAAATTAAAACCCTAACTAAGCTGTAATAAAGGCAAAATCCCCTTCAAGGGAGGCACTATCCCCTTTTAGGGAAGATGAGGCATCCAGGAGCAAAACGTTGACCCCCCAGGGGCCTCTCAAACATGCCACACATGCCACTGCTGTCCAGTCTGCCTCCAAGAATGACCATGAAGCTGGATGACATCATGGTAAGGATGGGGGCGCTCTGAGCCTTCCAAGGCCAACGTTCCACTGAAAAGGGGTCATTCCCCCTAGGTCGGGCTCTGCCAAAGTGCCTCTGGTGAAACGTTATCTTATTCTCCGGTGCAAAACGTCGGTCAAACACTGTCCTATCTCTGCCCCTCTGACGGGGTCTCAACAACCATCTGATGGGATCTTCAGCCCCATGGAGGTCCGCACTAATCATCTCCCCATGTGTCCCTATCCAAATGGTACCTATCCGTCGGGCATGGTCCTACACATCAAAAACTACGCCCTCCATGGGCTCATTAGTCACAGGGATCATAACAATGTTAATCACATTTCATCATTAATATTATCAAACATAGGCATAAAAACCTTGATATATCATCCAATAGCTCAAAGACATTACAAAAACCTACAATACAAGGTCGAGAAAAGGGACAAGATGCCCTATTGGGCTAGTATCCATAAGGAAAGGAAAGTTTCCAAGGGGCTTCATCCAAGCCATGCAAATGAGGTGATGTGGCTAAGGGATGTCCAGACATACGGGTAGAGTGAGAGACAAGGATGCATGATATTACCTGTGGGTTCCTTTGTAGAAGGCGAGTTGTACCTGTCATGGATGCAATTTTTTCCAAGCCCTTTCTTGCCTTTATTTTTTTCTTTATTTATTTTTTCTTCTTCTTTTTCTTTTTATTCAAGGGATAACCAGAGGACACTGCCCTGGCATGGTGACCAGAGCTAACAATGCTACCCACAAGTACTTTCACAGAGATGATAAGGTTGGCTCGTGATGAGACCCCCTTTCCCTTAGCCATGCAGCCAAAGGTCACTGCCCTGGCGTGGTAACCAGATGGTGGCAGTGTGATATTGTTAGGTACCCATGAACATAATAGGTTGGCTCATGATGAGACCTGCTATCCTCTTGGCTAGGTCTTGTTTATTATATTCAGGGTCCCTCTTGTTTCTTGTTGAGAGGATTTTTATTGCCTTCTCGGGGATCCCTGGGCGAGGCATCTCGAGGTTTTATTTTTAGGCTTTTATCTTTTACCAGCTGCTTTTACCTTCCGGGCCTTTAGCCCCTTCTTCCCACGAGATAAGGTGCAACCCCACAAACAGATCATCCTAATGCCCGGACAAGGGGAATGGGACAGATGAGAGGGATATAAGATGGAAAAGTGGTGGTATGACGAGAGCAAATGATGTCTCTTCAGAAATCCCCCAGTGGAAAACCAAAACCCATGGGTACAGGCTTGCTAGCACACCCTGTCAATCCCCCCAATCATGGTCAAGTGGTTTAATGTAAGATCCAAGCAGTCGTCAGAGATAAAAGGAATCAGATGCATATATCCAAAGGTTATAATGATCAAAAGTAACACATACCATGATACCTAGACCAATTACCTCATGGAGCAAGAGCCTTCTCCGATACAAGACCAATCCGATGGTGATGGATGCTACTACTGCTGACAAGACGAATCTGGCATAAGAAGAAAAGGATGGGCCCTCCAGGGCCATGCTCAAATCAATCCTGCTCTCGGTACTCCATGTCTAGGACCTGTGGGCCTCGAGACATGATCTCATATTTATCCCTAGAAATCGGGGATAACAAAGACCTTTGGTGAGATGCCGAGGGAGAGATCTTTGGTGAGATTCCAAAATCTAGGTGATCTCAGGTAGGTGGAGATGGACTTCCATCTAGAGATTAGGCAAGTCGACAGATCAGTGTCATGGAAGGTTGAGAAGATCAGTGTCAGTACAAGTCGAGAATATGAGAGACATAAATTACTATTAGGTGTCATGTTTAAGGTGGTGGTTGAACACTTCATTCCTCTCCTTATCATAAGAATGAAGAGAGAAACTATCTATATGGGCACGAGGATACTCCATTCCAAAGGGAGTAGCTTCATAACCTTTCTTCTTTTACTTCTTTGTTTTAGGCATGGATGAACCCTAATAAAATAGATGAACCCTTAAATAAACCCTATTGTCCTTATTGGATGGCACCTAATGGTGTTAGACTACAACATCATAGTAGACAATTTGATTTCCACCCAATTTGACTTGTAAGGTATATTCAAAGTGATGAAGTATAGGAGAAAACATCACTTGATTTATTACTGTAATTCCAACCTTATGTGCAACATTACTAAGGGACCTTAGTAGGGATTGGTCTTCTTGCTAAAATCCTATATCAATCACGCAATTAGAGTCAAGTATTACACTCATGATTTAGATCCTTTATTGAATTTGGAACTTATTTGTAAGTGATTGAGAAAGAGTATGTTGGATGCCTCATATGAGGAGCTACTATTGCTAACAACCAAGACTGAAAACGGATCCAATGATGGATTGATGGGTTGATCAATGAATGCATAAATTGAATCAATTCGATATTGAATGAACCAACCAAGAAATCCACACTACCATAAAAAAAACTACACACTTTGGAGCATTGTTTCTCTCTACTCTAGGATACAAAATATAACACAATTACTTATTTCTACCACATTTCTACACATCCTCAACTATATCTATGCATTCCTTCTTTATTCCCAAGGATTCTACACAATTTTAATTGAAACATAGTTCTCTTCCAAATTTCTCTTCCTTCGTCATGAGCTTCAAGTTCTTTCTCCTTTCCCAAGATTCTACCCAGTTTTTGTGTTGGATTTGTCTCCTTTACTATGATGGCATCCATATCCTTTATTATGGGTGAACAAATTCCCAATCTCCATAGGATTCCCCTAATTTATTGGTTTTCCTATGTCTTCTTTCTAAATATCTCCTATCTCCCCCCTTTTTTTTCTTCATGCTTATGTCTTCTTCCCTTCTCTATCACTTCTATTATGCATGACAATCCTAATATCAATGTCACCTCATTGAAGCCTTCCACTTTAATCTTTCCCTTTAAAATTCCAATGAAACTCATTAACAACTAGGACCAAGGACTTGTGACATTCCAAGTGGTGTCCTTCCATATACCACCAAAAACTCCAATTAAAGGCCACAATAAAAATTAGTTTAGCCATAATCAATCCACTACCAAAATCACAAGGAGGAGAGATAACACCAAGTCCATAGGACCCTATTCAAATGACAAGTATATATCTAAAATCCAAATATTCAAGGATGGAATTTGTTGATATTAGGGATGATATCAAAGGAACCCCACAAAATGTTAGGGCCAAAGTTACACGGTCATTCACTCTCCCAAAATGTCTTAGGGAGAAAACAAATTGTCAATTTTGAGGGAGGACCAAATGAATAACAATCTATCACGGAGCTAAAAACAAGTAATTGATTCTCTATTTTAAATCAAATTATAGAAAGCATAGTTGTTGAATGAAATCTAGATGATTAGATGATTTAGGGTAGTCTTGAGGCTGGAAAATTGTATCATTGATCTCTTCTTATTTTCACATGTCGTTGAAACTTGGATGGAGGGTGGTGAGGCTCCTACATCACTTATGATCATATCATAAGGGTGTATTGATGGTGAGATCCATGGGAGAGGAGGGTATTTTCTTATAAAACCATATAAAATGAGTGTGAGAATAGAAAATAACAATTGATGTAAATCTTTCTCACACTAGGCATTGGATATGTCCAATGCCTTTTATTTATTAACTATCATTCTTATCGGTGATCAAAATTGAACGCTTAGATCAACCCTTCTAAGGGGTTAAAATTTCCTATCATAGAAGTGTAATTCGAAAATTACCCTTCAAGAAAAAGCACATTTTTTAATTAACCCGTCATTTATGAAGGGAAACAAATATTATTAAATTTCAAAAAATTATGGTTGTTGCATGACTTAAAAAGACAAAAATATGAAAAATTACTTCCTTTAGTAAGTAGATATAGAATCAAAATCCATTATATAAAATAAAAAAATTATAACCATGGTGCATGGGGGAAATAAACCGTGTGTCCTGTTGATATTATGGTAGCTGCGGGAGGTATTTACCTCCACGTGTAAATCTGACGAGAATAGAATACTCCGGGAAGCAAGAAGAAACCCTAATGAGTTGGCTAATAACCTTAGAAGTCAAGTCGGCTCAAGAGGATAATTTATATTAGGTTATTATCCTACAAGAGAAGAAGTCGGCCAGAAGAAATAATATATACTGAATAAATAGATACCCAGAATGACAAATCGGCCCAGGAAGTTAGCCAAAATCAATATAAATATAGGAGGTCAGTCTTCATTCTAGCAGGCATTCTCAGAATTGCAGAGCAACACTTGCGCACACTGCAGTTGCCCAGTTTGTGCGTAGGTTTGGAGGAGAGCTTCCATTGCAATTGTTGCAGCTAGCAGATTCTGTTTTGGCTTGAACTATCTCTTGGCTAGGGTTTGGACTATCTGATCAGCTTTTGTTGGTGCGCTATCCTTGGGGAAATGTGCACTACCCTTTGCTTGGATATCTAGCCTAGGGTTTTCTTCCGGAGTGATTCTCTGTCAAGGTTAAGGTGCTCGGAGGGTGGCTTCGACCTATGGTTCGGTGACAATAGTGATATTTTCAATGGTAAAATGAGCACATCCATTATATTCTAACAGGTTATGGTCCCACACCTCCTTCATTCATTCTAACCGCTGGAAGGAAACATGGCCATAAGGATATTAAGCTCGTTGAAGAACTATCGCTAGGGTTTCTAGCAGGAGAAATCACCAAAGCAATGTCACTAGGGTTACTAGCAGGTGCAGTTGCAGTTGCAGAAACCCTAATCCTCTCATTGAGGCACCTTAAGTGAAGTGATTGACCTAATTTCCGGATAGACAAGTGCACTCTAGCCTAGCGCATCTCCTGGTACTCCCAGCAAGCCAAGATGTCAAGTTTGAGTTTTTGGTCAAATCTAGGGTTGACCAAGTCAAAGCAGCCATGACTTATTCTATGAAGTCAGAAAACAAGTTATATGGAGATTCTAACTTCAGAGCGTGGAAGACAAGGATTGACCTCATCCTTGCCAAGAATAAAGTGTTGGATATCGTGAAAGGAAATATCGTGGAACCAAAGTTTGAAGAAGGAAAAGAGAAGGAACCACAAAACGTTCCAGTTATGGATAAGTTCAAAGACGGTGACATCAATGCCATGAGTATCATAGTGGACTCTATAAAATACCACTTGATACCCTACATCTCCCATCTTGACTCATCGAAGAAGATGTATGATGCCCTAACAAACCTCTTCTCAGTCGAAAATATTGGACAAGTAATGAGTCTGAAGAATGAGCTCTGTGACATGAAAATGAATGATGATGACAACATAACATCATACTTTGTGAGGATATCCCAGTTAAGAGATCAATTACAAGCTATTGAAGAAATAATATCATAGAAGGAACTGGTAAATATAGTACTTAACAGTCTTCCCAAGACATGGGATGCATTTGTCGCAAGCATGAACAGAAGGAAGGAGTATCCTACATTTGAATAGATTTGGACTTCCTATGCTCAAGAAGAATCCAAGATCAGTGCAAAAGACAAACCCCAAAAGAAGTACGATGATCAAGCCTTCACAACAAGATTCAAGAATTTCAGGAACAAAAGGAAGTTGGTTCAAGGAGGAAGCCAAATCAAGAGAAAGATATTTCAGAAATACAATGCTTCAACTGTCG
>SNQJ01S0144754.1:0-12920 GCA_010110895.2 Picea sitchensis
CATATGAACATTGACAATGATAAACTGGATGACATTGTTGCAGACAATAATGTTAATGACCAAGACTTCTAAATTTTCAAAATTATTTGTAATCCAGTTTTTAAAATGACGTTGATTCTTATGGCCCAAACTTTCATGAAATGATTCAGTATTATTTTTGATGATAGACATTACTTTTGGAAATATCCTTAAAGTGTTCAATCTTTTCTATGAATTGTTGGCAAAAAAAAATAGGATTACTTATATAAGAGTTAGCATGGTTAGTGGTAATTTATTGGCAATTGTTAAAAAATATAATTAAATATATCGTATATGTAAATCAACGTAAATCTAGACAATTAGGCTAATTAATGTATCCAAAGTTTATTCATTAATTTATATTTTAAAACAAATTGAAATATTTCACTAAGCCTATGTTGATGCAAATGTGGATGATCTCAAAGATTATGTGGGGACATAAATATACATCCTTAAGTCTCGAAACCCTCCCATATCGTCAAGGCATGTGTCTAATCTAACCATATCAAATTTTGATGCACCCAGGCACATATTGAAGAAATTTCAAAGTTGGCCCCATTCACTGCTCACTATGTGGGGTCAGTGCATGACATTTCTGATGGGTGTATTGGAAGTTCCATGTCAAATTTCAAGATAGTTATGGCAACGGTTCTATAGAAGGGAATGATGAACATTGGAAATGAGACATTTATGATGAACATTGATGCAGATGTGGAATTTTGAAACCCTCCTTGAGTCTTGAAAATCCTCCCATACTATCAAGGCATGTGTCTAGTCTAACCATGTCGAATTTTGACACATACAGGAACAATTTGGAGAAATTTCAACGTTGGCCCCATTCAATTCTCACTGTCTGAGGTTGATGTAAGATGACATTTGTGATGGGTGCATTGGAAGTGCCATGACATTTCAAGAGAGTTCTAACAAAGATTCTATAGATGGAAATGACAAAATATGACAATGAGATCACATCCATTATATTGAACGTTGATGCAAACATGGAGGATCTCAAATATTATGCGGGGACATCAAACATCCTTAAGTCTTGAAACCCTCCCATACTATCAAGGCATGTGTCTAATCTAACCATGCTGAATTTTGATGCATACATACACAGATTGAAAAAAATTCAACATTGGCCCCTACACTCACTACTCACTGTGCGGGTTCAGTGGAAGAAATTTGTGATGGGTGTATTGGAAGTTCCATGTCAAATTTCAAGATAGTTCTGACAATGATTCCATAGAAGGGAATGATGAATGATGACAATGAGACGTGCATGATGAATGTTGATGCAAATGTGGATGATCTCAAATATTATGTGGGGACATCAATATACATCCTTGAGTCTTGAAACCCTCCCATACCGTCAAGGCATGTATCTAGTCTAACCATGTCAAATTTTGACGCATACAGACACATATTGAAGAAATTTCAACGTTGGCCCCATTCACTTCTCACTATGTGGGTTCAGTGCATGAAATTTGTGGTGGGTGAATTGGAAGTTCCATGACATTACAAGAGAGTTCCAACAAAGATTATACAGATGGAAACAATGAATGATGACAATGAGACATCCATTATGAACATTGATGCAAAAATGGACGATCTCAAAAATTATGTGGGGACATCATACATCCTTGAGTCTTGAAACTCGCCCATACTGTCAAGGCATATGTCTAGTCTAACCATGTCAAATGTTGATGCATACAGGAACATATTAAAGAAATTTCAACGTTGGCCCCATTCACTGATCATAATAATAATAATAATAATAATCTATTTTTAAGGTCACGACCAAACCAGACACCAAATTGGTGTATGAGACCCCCTTGTTTGTGGGAAAAGGGAACCCCCTCTGACCAACAATTTGATTGGTAAAGTCTACGGATGTATACATAACCCTACCCCCCTCTGGATTTGAACTTGTGAGATCTTAGGAGGAAACACATGTTCTTAACCATTAGGCCCACTCAGTGGTGGATGAATTAGAAGTTCAATAAAATTTCAAGAGAGTTCCAACAAATATTCTACATATGGAAACGATGAATGATGAAAATGAGACGTCCATTATGAAAGTTGATGCAAACATGGATGATCTCAAAGATTATGTGGGGACATCAGACATCCTTACGTCTTGAAAACCTCCCATACTGTCAAGGCACGTGTCTAGTCTAACCATGTCGAATTTCGAAGCATACATGCACAGTTTGAATAAATTTCAAAGTTGGCCCCATTCACTGCTCACTGTGTAAGGTCGATACAAAATGAGAGTAGTGATGGGTGTATTGGAAGTGCCATGACATTTCAAGAGAGTTATGACAAATATTATATAGATGGAAATAATGAATGATGACAATGAGACATCCATTATATTGAACATTGATGCAAACATGGACGTCGATCTCAAATATTAAGCGGGGACATCAAACATCCTTAAGTCTTGAAACCCTCCGATACCATCAAGGCAACTATCTAGTCTAACAATGTCAAATTTCAATGCATACAGGAACATATTAAAAAAATTTCAATGTTGGCCCCATTCACTACTCACTGTGCAGGTTCGGTGGAAGAAATTTGTGATGGGTGTATTGGAAGTTCCATGTTAAATTTCATGATAGTTTTGACAATGATTCTATAGAAGGGAATGACAAATGATGGAAATGAGACATGCATGATGAACGTTGATGCAAATGCAGATGTTATCAAAGATTATGTGGGGACATCAGACATCCTTGAGTCATGAAACCCTTCCATATTGTCAAGGCACGTGTCTAGTCTAACCATGTCAAATTTCAATGCATACAAGTACATATTGAAGAAATTTCAATGTTGGCCCCATTCACTGCTCACTATGTGGGGTCGGTGTATGAAATTTTTCGTGGGTGAATTGGAAGTTCCATGACATTTCAAGAGAGTTCCAATAAATATTTTACATATGGAAATGACAAATGATGACAATGAGACGTTCATTATGAACGTTGATGAAAGCATGGAGGATCTCAAATATTATGTGGGGACATCATACATCCTTGAGTCTTGAAACCCTCCCATACCATAAACGCATGTGTCTAGTCTAACCATGTCAAATTTTGATTCATAGAGGCACAAACTGAAGAAATTTCAACATTGGCCCCATTCACTAGTCATTGTGAGGGGTCGGTGGAAGACAATATTTGTGATGGGTGTATTGGGAGTTCCATGACATTTCAAGAGATGAGTTCCACAAAGATTCTACATATGGAAATGATATATGATGAAAATGAGACGTGGATGATCCCAATGATTATGTGTAGGGTCAATGGATTTCATTAATCCCTTGACCATATATAATCCCTAATCAATTAACCATTAAACTAACTAACCCCTAACCCCCAAATCCAATAGTCGTTGACCCTTAATCCCTTAAACTGTAACCTCCGATCCCTTAACCCTTAATCCCTTAAAAGGGTAACCCCTAATCCCTTAATCCCTAGACCTCAAACCCCTAAATAACCTAATCCCCAAAGCCCCTATCCACTTAACCCCAAAAAACTCAACAAAATTATTATTTAGGCACATTGGGAGTTAAATTGGAGGCCAAAATAGAAGCTAAAAAGGAAGCTAATCTGGAAGCTAAACTAGAAGCTAAACTGGGAGCTAAAATGGAAGCTAAAATGGGAGCTAAATTGGGAGCTAAACTGGAAGCTAAACTAGGAGCTAAACTGGGTGCTAACTGGGGCGCCAAAAAGGGCACTAAACTAGGTGCTAATAGCGCCTAGTTTAGTGCCCACTTTTGTTTCTCAGTGCAAATAGCTCCATAAATAGTTCCCTCCCGATAAATAGTGTCAAATTTAGAAAAAAAGTGGATAAAAATACATTAAAACATAGAGTGGAAGAAAAAAAGGGAGCTAATCATAGGGATTTTTTGTAGTGGAGAAGAGATGTGATGGCTATGATAATTTGAAAGAATATGATTATGTTTACAATGAGGCTCTAGAGACATTTTTTAACATAAATAAAATCCAAAACCCTAACCCTGGAAGATGAAATGCCAGAAGGTTTGCGAGCCCTAATGGGGGTAGTTGGTAAATCAACTTCCCAACGGCGTAACTTTTGCATACGATCTCTGTTTGGGGAATTCTATACCTTGTCGGAAAAGTATAGCCCAGGAATACATATTCCATTTGGCCTAGAACATGCATTCAATTATCGTTTGCGTGTTTTCATGCCCAAAAACGTCTTTTGGGGCCTCGAAACAACCCAAAAAGTTCAGGACCCGAAAAACTGTAGAAAAGATGTCAAGGTGGAAACCCATGTTTTGAGCTAGTGGAATAGGTGGGTGGCCACCAATTTCCTCCTGGATCAATACACCAATGAGAACATTGAGAAAAACTCCAAGATACATAAGAGAGATGAGTTACATAATAAATCCTTAAAGAATAGGATAACCTCTTCCAAATACCCAAATACATTCATATATCCAAATCCATTCCTCTCAATAATGACTACATGATATCTATATATACCTATTCACTCAGTGTACTTGCATCCCTTTTATTATTAGGCCAACCAATGTTACATATACATTTAACCCCATATATCCCCCCATTTGGGTCATTTCATATACATTTAACCCCATCTATTCCTCCCTTGGGGTCATACTGTAACTTCTTAAGAAGCTTGGGGTTACCAATATCTCAGTGTTTTCCTTTAAATTAGTAGACACATCATTTATGTACTCTTTTTCTTCAAATTATTATATGGAATTGTCTCTATAGTGAAACATTGTATATTAATTATAATTGTATATTAGGTGAATTTTTGTACAATTAGGAATTTGTAAACAACACATATCAACACAACACAATCTTGTTACTATTATTTCAAGTGGGAAGTTAAACAACAAACGAAAGGGTAGGTCAATGGGAGAAGACATAGTATGAATTAGAGTGTTTAAAGGTTATGAAAGATCCCATGATAACATTTTTAAGTTTGTTCGGTGTTTTCTTGAACCTTTTGTTTTGAAAGATTGAGAAATATACGTTGGTTCATTTTTCACTTTAAACATGGGGCCTTGTCTTTTCCATTCCTCATATTTGATGTTTTAGCTGAACGAATTTCATTCTTCAATATCATTTATTTATGATAATATTCCCCTCCCAATGGATAGTTTCAATGGCTTTCATTTCCAACAAGATCTCAACTTATCTGCAATGGGATCGATTAGTAAGCAATTTATCATTCATAGTTGCATATTAAGCTAGATGTGGATAGATGGAAATGAGTGGTGAGTTTGGGTTCTTCATTTCTCCCAATTATAAGGAATAATCAAATTCCCCTATCATCTATTGCATGATTAGTGTCCTTGAATTCCAATAAGGAAGCAATTGTGTTTTAGAAGCTGTGTGAATATTGGGAGTCATGAGTAAATGAGGATTGATTAGTCTCTTATCACTATGTTTATTTTTGTTCATATAGAGAGGGATCACTTTGTACTTCACTTTAATCTTGTTAAAGTGAGAATTAATATGATGGTCCTCATTGTGAAAACAACAACTAAAGTAATAGGAGGAATCCAAATAAATTTCAATCATATTTTAATACATACTATTGATCAATCTATTCCCCAACATTATTTATTGATGTTGCTAATGTACTTTCTTCATTCAAGGCTTCACCTAATTTCATTGAGCTATGAAGGTCCTTTCTTTTCATTCAGTGGAATGATTCATGAAACACTTCTCTCAAGGTTTTTATCATCCACATCTTATTCGACTGTGTTGGCATATTAACCATGCTAAAGGTTGAAATTTCTCTTCAGCCCATAAAAGCATTGTATTTGACGCGTAGACTCTATCTAAAAAAGAAATTGAGGAAAAATATAAAAATGAATAAAAATTAGAGGCATTTATTTGTTTTCATCGGTATTACATTATAATAGTTATCAAGAACAATTTTTTCTTCATCCATATTTTTTGGGGTTTTTAGGTTCTGTATATTTTGGGTATTTTTTTAATATATGAAATCAACCTCTTCAACCACATGTGCTCTTTTTGTTTGGTTTGGATATATAACCAAAGATGCAAACATCGTCTCTCCTGTGAACACAAATAGAGAATAGTCAAACAAACTAATGAATAGAAATAGAGTCACAGTAAGATGCCATCATTTTTAAAGGAATGTGTATTAAGGAAAAAGTAA
Organism: Picea sitchensis; assembly: GCA_010110895.2. Taxonomy (NCBI): domain Eukaryota; kingdom Viridiplantae; phylum Streptophyta; class Pinopsida; order Pinales; family Pinaceae; genus Picea; species Picea sitchensis. The sequence continues at coordinate 6,202 of SNQJ01S0144754.1, forward strand.
TCAAGGCTAAAATCCATGGTATAAATATTGCAAATATATTTAAGTCATTTTATGAGAAAGTATCCATCTTCAAATTTTTGAATTCTAAAAAGTGAAAAAGAAACAAGAACTTATATATTTCATGTTATACATAGAGACAATGATGACATTTATTTAATACCCATAAAATATCTGGGACACCAAATAAAACAATTTGGTTATGATGAGGCATAGAGATTTGAATGAATTTTAATTTTGAAACTTACTTTTTCAATAACAAGTCACAACCTTTGTCCTCCACATCGGCTAGCTCAACTTGAACTAAACTATGGAGATACAAATTTAGAGAAAAATAAATTCTCCATTAGCATACAACATCATATTGTGGAAAATCTTCATGTTGCACGATATTCATCCTCCAAATATGGAAGCAGGTCAATATTTCTTGGCCAGTTTGTATTATAACATTAAAGGATAGAGTGATAGTCTGAGGGACTCTATAGTAGAGAAGTAGTTTCCATTCGTAGAGTTGTGCAAGCTAAGGGGGAAGAGAGGTTGGTCGAGTGGGATTTTTATGAATAGGAAATTCCTAACATGTTTTTATCCTATATAGAATACGTGAGAGTTCGGTTGAGTGAAAAAGACTAGAGCCATAACTAGTAATTTTCCCCTCATTGTTCCATTTCCTAGCACATACATCATATCTATGCAAGGTGGTGCCTATGGCATGAAGGAAAACCATTCCTATGAATTTGTTTTTCTAAGTGCATCCAAAAAATAAAATAAGTAGTTTGGTTTTCATTATTTAGATGTTAACAATTAATGCGTTTGGGCTTGTTGTGTTGTTCTTATGTTTGTGTTGATGATTAATACTTGTGAGTATTGTAATTATTATCGCACAAGTTGTAGTTTGGGAAAACCCTGACCCAAACCACAATACCATGACAAATAGGAGAATACCTACCTAGTGTCACCTTAGATAAGTATTCTCATCACTTTAGAGGTGAATAGATCACCTCAAGGGGGGGAATACCAGGTGACCCTAGGGGGAATGAGACGAAAGGTGAGAGTATGGAAGTGTATCCCCTATAGGTCAAGATACTAAGTGAGGAAAGGCTTGAAAAAGAGTCTAAGTGGTGGAAAATGGTTTCCAAGAAGTATGAGTAGCTGCAAAGGGTGATTGTACCTTCCCGAGACACAAGAAAATCCAAGTATGCACACAATATATCAAGTGGACAAGAAAGTTAATATTGTTTTCCCTAATTTCAGCAGTAAACAAATATATATATATATCAGAAATAAATAATTAGTAAATCTTCTAAACAAATTCTATAAGTTTATCAAATGATGCAAGAGATAAGCTAGCTAAACACTAGTATAACTCTAGCAAATAAACACAAGAATTTAGAAATGGAACAAGGTTGTAATAAAAAGGTACCACACTGATAATATTAATCCTTATGGCTGTTGCAAACAATTTTTTACAGAAGAAATATCAGCCACCAAAAGATGGAAGTAATCCACCCAAATTTTGCACTAGGACTAGTAGGTTATAGGGGCAAAAGTTCAGCAACTTCTGGCGATTGGTTTGTGAGTTATTAAGAGATTTTATTTAGTTTTTATTCATCCCTAATGGATGTACGTTAAATGTTAAAATAGCTCCAAGAATAACAATATAACTAAGACTCGCTAGAGGGTTTAGCAACCTCAAGGCATCCACACAAGATTCCAACTTAAACAAGATTGATATCTCACTAAAACACATTTACCAATGTAAACAATTTTATTTCTCCAATGTAAAATTTCAGATTATATCCTTTATAATAGGGTGAATGGATTCTTTAAAAGACAAGTTGGATCAAAAAGATCCCTAGGGCTGTAAATCCTCTTACTTCCTAGGATTTGCCAATCAAATTACGGTAAATCTAGGAGGGTATACAGACTTGTATTTCTCCTAGAAACCCTTGTCCAAGAATGATGTATAAACTTTAGAAAATGAGATGAATCTTAATGGAGGCTGTATGAAACATAATCCTCCTAGGGTTTCAACCTACAATAACCAAGAACAAGGAAGAAACAACTAAGAAATGCAGATTTTTCCTTACCAATTCCAAGAAAGAGAGATCAAACCCTAGTTCACCAAGTATTTACCATTCAAGAGAAAGTAAAGAAGCCTCCAAGAGGTGTGCACAACACTAGCTCATCCAATCACTAGGAGACAACACCAAAAATCATTTTCACAAGAGAGAGATACCAAAATTCTCAGGTAGGGCATAAATTTCAGCCACTAGTCTTCTCACAATGGGAGAGTTATGATCAAAATGAAATAGAATTGATCTTTATTTATACAAAATGTTCTAAAACATGTTTGTCGACAAAAAATAGGGTAAAATACAAGATAAGGGGTCAAAAAACCTCATCTTTCCCCTTTACAAAATAAATTCTTTTTAATTCATACTTTGCACATAAAAGAAACTTTAGAAACATGACGTCATCCCTCTTTGGGCAATGTTTTGGCACTTTTGGTCAAGTCATTGAGTTGGAAATGGGTGAGCTATACCTCCAAAGGCCAAGTGTCTTCAATCCAAGCCTATCATCCATGATCCATGAGTTCCTTCCTTATAAAAGTGCCAAGTTTCATCAATCACCACCAAAACCTAACCCTAAGTGACGTCAGACCCCCAAAAGGTGATGTTTTGGCCTTATTAGGCAAGTCGTTTGGGTGGTAGGGGCTAGGTGAGGTTATCCATGGTTTCTTATAGGCCTCCAAAGAAAAATATTTATTATTTAACATATGGGCCCTATTATCTAACCCACGGGATTCAAGCCCCATGGAAGCCCAAGCTAAGCTTGTTCCTCCAATACTGTCCACCAGATAAGGTCCTGCAAAAAAAATGGATAAGCCATCCAAGGATGTCAATTCAAATGCAACATTATGAGTAAATCAAATCATTAAAATATCCATTTAAGCATGTTCATCAAAAACTTCTGTAGTCTATTCTGTAGTCCTGGAATAATTTTTGGGATAATAGACTTTAAAGATTGGAAAAATTAATATATGAATGATTGCAATTAACCATGTATTGATAAAACAGACTAAAACTAATTTAAATCAATGAATAATCAATTATTCAATGAATATGAAGATATTATAATGAAAATAAAACCATTTTACTCACAGGACAAAAGCCATTAAGCAACCTGGAATTCAATATTCTTCTTTGAAAATAATTGTCCATTATCCCAAAGAATCCAACCATCCGTTACTCCTTTTGAAAATAAGAAAAGTTTACAAAATGAATAATATACAAAAGATAAAGGATTGAAATCCTCCTCTCCAATTCTTGGATCTCCCTGGCTCTGAACTTTCTCATATATTTATACAATGAATGAACAGTCTGGGCGTCACTAATAATTTCTGCCACCTGAAATTTGTCTTGTAAAGAGACATCAATATCTCTCATAACGTGCATTATATTGGGAAAATTTCTACGTGCAAGATAAATGGGTCCATTTGGGTTCTGGGTTTTCAACTGTTTCTTCAAATTCTTCATGGTTTGGCTGCAATCAATCCTACAAAATCACCTGTCTAATATTGACACATTTCTAAATTTTATCTGTTGTTGCTCATAAAATTATTTGTAGCAATCCAATATTATTTTTGGGTCAATCATCTTGAACGTATTTGTATAATAAAATCAAGCCATGATCATATCCTTATCAAATATTTGATAATGGAAACTTGTGAAACAAAAAAAAACCTAAATTAATAACTTAAAAATTGTGAATAAAACAAAATCTAGAACAATAAAATAAAAAAAATGAATTTAAACTAACTATAAGTCCTAAACAAACATTGTTTATATTTTCCTTTCAAATATGATCTTAATCTAGAAGCTTCAAGTTGATGGAGAGGATACAAATATTAATTTTAGGTTTTCACAAAATCAAACAAATGATAGACAATTCTTTTTTATTATTATTATTTTTATTTTGAAATGAGATGCAAAATGAAAAAATAGTTTAATTAATTAATATCACCAAATGATTTTATGAAAATGAGAAACCAACCAAGATATTATTTGATGAAGTATTTAACCCATTATTCAAAAAAGTCAAACTTGCTAATGAGCAAAATAAAGAACACATAATCATAATTTAAATGAAAGTAAACAATTGATAAAAATTAACGTTTTTGTTTAAATTGAGATTTCTATGCTCGTTTCTAAATTTTGACATATACTCTTGTAATGAATGTATTATACTATAGTGAATGTCTTAAGCTTGTCTCAAAGCAATCCAAGGTATGGAACTATTTGAAAATGTTGATTCTGTAGCTCATTATAATTATCAAGATTCTAATGGGGGCCCTTAAAATTTTGTAAAACATTAGGGGGACTTGTTGGGGCCCAACAAATGGCGACTTACTGGGTGAAGCAGTTATTTGTGATCTGGTAAGATTTCATTTCAGGAAGAAAAGAATAATACTTTAGAAAAAGGATTTAAGCTCCCTGAAATAAATTCACTCTGAGACCATATAGTATTAGGATAAGCTCAATGTTATAACCAGACAATAGAATTTTCTTTGTAGGGGATTATAACCTGAAATAATGTCTTAATCAAAGATTCACAATGTTTATAAAATAACTTCAATACTGTTGACAGAGCCACCACTGCTAGCAGGCATCCATAGCCTTGACAGGGATGTCATTTAACCCACTCAAATCCTTTAATCCCATCCAATAGTTGTATCCACATGATGTATACTTCCATAAAAGTTAATTTAAAAACATATACCTTCTACCTCTCGAACCGACATTGCTTCGTTGTCAGCATGCCTATTCATTACCCTGGTGAAGTTGTCTTGGTATCACGTGTGCATTTACCTGCTGCCAGCGAGCCTGTTCAGTACCCCGACGGGTTTACACACACTTCCCACACATAAGTGCTTTTGACCCTCTTACGTCACTTTTAAATAGTAATACAATTATATATTTATTGATGACAAAGAGAGCGGGGTGATACTGGAGGTTAATTGCAATACAGGTGAATAGTTGATCAAGTTATTTATTTGCTTTCAAAACTTGAAGTTTTATCATGGTTTACAGATTTTAGATTTCCTTTAATAAATCATATAAAGAATGGGGAAGCACTTAAAAGTGATTCCTTAAGAATATGGATGGCGTAAAAAGTTTAAAGATCATCGTAATTCTAAAAGATTTAAACCATACCTCTGGTGTAATACTCTGGAAAAGACAATTTGAGGACAAAATGAAAGTGACAATTGACTTAAAAATCAATTGTATGAGCTATGTCTTAATATCAAGACCTCTTCGAAATATTTCAATTTGCTTGAAAAACACAATTCTTAAAATAAATGCTTCCTTCGACAATATCTTTTTGATCAGAAATATATTGATTCAAAAAAACAGATAAGAAGGAAACTCATTCAAAGCAATCAAAGAAAACAAAAAAACACACAAGAAACCAAATCAAATTTTATTAATGGGATTCAAAATCAAAAGTACACAAAATCAAAACAGCAAAAGAAAACTTTTCAAGAAACGATTTTGGCCAAAGATAAACTTGAGATTTTAGATCCAGTAGCATCTCACTATAAAATAAAGGAAAAACTAAATCATATAAAATATCATGTGCGAGCAAGTTCTTTTCTTAATATATTGATGCATGAGATGCTACTTTGACCAAGAATTATTATTCAAAATAAAAGAGACTAAAATAAAATATAAAAATCCTTATTAATATGAGTGTAGTCCTACTCGTGGCCCCTTGGGTCGGGGTTGAATTGATAGTTCAAATTTACTTATCTCTTTACTTTCCATTTAAATTTTTCATGATGATACTGCGTTTTTGAAAAGAAATATTCAATGAAAAGAAAAGAGAAAAATATTTAAAGTAGACTTCCTTGACAACATTCATATTATGGTTCTCTTGGTGTACCCACTTGTGTTCATAACTGCATTATTATTTTATTTCTTTTTGATAGAAACGGTTAGAGGAACTTTGTATTAATAACAGTGGTCATGCCACTGGGGTTCGATACATCGATAGAGAATTTCTTGTAAACTTGAAAGCATAAACCTAAAGATCCTAACTCAGTACTAGTTCGTGAACACAAAGACTATTTCAGCGAGCCTGAACGGCTTCGCATCATTACATCACTTCTAGGATGGGTGTTTTTTTTCCTCTTTGACACTGTTTGCCATTCATTGCTCTGGTCCATAACTTGGCCTTCCGTCGGGCCTAAAGCGTCTTCCTTATCAGCTAAGTCCGCCCATCTTGAGGCCAGGGGATCTTGCTTGTTGGGCGACTTGGGAGAGTCTTCTGCTTCCCTCTTAGAAGGGGGTTTGATTTTGTCTTCAGCTTCTGCCTCTTCTGCCTCTTCAAGGGTCTTACTTTCAAAACGCAGTTTCGCTGGTACCCCCTTCCACCAGGTGGGCTTGGACAGCCTTTTTTTCCCCGGTGGCTTTCCGCCGTTACGGGCTAAGTGCCCCATTTCGAAGTAGTTCCTACACCTGAAGCTGAGATTCTCATAGTCGATTTTTTGTGTCCTTGAGTATTCCTTTCCTTGAAGAATAATTTCAGCTGGGAAACCTTTGGAGAAATCCATTTCCACACAGATTCGGGCGAAGGTGGAGCGGGCTGGCTTGGAGTCTGGACTTCTGCAGAGGAACTTGCCGAGTCCATTGCCAATCGAATGAAGAGATTCATCTCCACAT
>SNQJ01S0144754.1:15950-28607 GCA_010110895.2 Picea sitchensis
GCCTTCTAGTGAATTTCAAGATGACACAAGAGAAAAATTTATAAATTTGGAATTATGACAGGTTGAGGGGTAAAACATTTAATCATTAAATTTACCTCGGCCCTCCTTCTAGCACCATTTGTTGATGGACAAAATTGACCATCCGTCAACTAGAAGAGCAAGTCCGTTCTGGGGTTGTCTAGATAACCCAAGCCATTTGGTGTAACCCATTCTGACGGGTTTAATGGCTCTGTTATCCAATATAAGAATCCTAAAAGAAACGAATAAAAGAGAAAAATAACTAACTAATTACTAAACATTATATATATATACATATACATATGCTCTAATGTAACTGTGGTAGTTGTATTTAAGAAGAAGATATACAAGTATTGTTTATTTACATGATTTACAAGATGCAAGTTTTAATCGAAACATACAAAAATCGATGTGAAAAATGATTGCTTCTAGGAAGCAGATAAAGAAAGCACATAAAAATATTTATTGTTATTCCTTTATAAATTTAAAGAATCTTGCAAAACATTTAATAAAACATGAACATGTGGATAGTCAAAGCTGAACCATACATTCTAGTTTCAACGATATGTAAATGACATAAAAATACAAAGAAGCTATCCTGTATGCATCTGCATAGTTGGAGGACATCCAACTGCCATGTCCAAGAGAGAAATCTGCAATGAACCTTATGACTGTTCTAAATAAATTCAGAACATGTATTGGCAGCTTAGGTTTTAATGACAGAAAAAGAAACACAAACATAAACCTCTGATCTCATAATTATACATGATTACAACAAGATAAATTTGGAAGAAATCTATGCATTTTATCATTCAATTTAAAACTCAAAGATAAATCCCATTATTTAAATCGAAGATATGATCAGCAAATGATAGATGATATTTATAATATACACCTCCTACACATCACAGATCATTTAATCTCAATATATCAGACCTGCACATGTAACATGATTAACAAAACATAAATAACAACATTATAAACAAAATTCTAAAGCCAAAATGCATATATGCCATTCTATTAAGTTTTGGAATTACTTGTCCATTTTGTAGTTCTGGAGGAATTTTTTGGGATAATAGACTTTAAAGATTGGAAAAATTAATATATAAATGATAGAAATTAACCATGTATTGATAAAACAAACTAAAGATAACTTAAATCAATGCATAATCAATTATTCAAAGAATATGAAGATATTACAATGAAAATAAAAACATTTTACTCACAGGACAAAAACCATTAAGCAACCTAGAATTCTATATTCTTCTTTGAAAATAATCGTCCATTCTCCCAAAGATTCCAACCATCCATTACTTCTTTTTAAAAGAAGAAAAGTTTACAAAATGAATAATATACAAAAGAGAAAGGATAAAAATCCTCCTCTCCAATTCTTGGATATCCCTGGCTTTGAACGTTCTCATATATTTATACAATGAATGAACAGTATGGGTGTCACTAATAATTTCTTCCACCTGAAATTTTCCTTGTAAAGAGACATCAATATCTCTCAAATCGTGCATTTTTTGGGGAAAATTTCTATGCGAAAGGTAAATGGGTCCATTTGGGTTCTGGGTTTTTAACCGTTCCTTTAAATTCCTCACGTTTTGGCGTCAATCAGTCCTGTAAAATCATCTGTCTGATCTTAACGCCTTTCCAAATTTTATCTGTTGTTGCTCATAAAATTATTTGTAGCAATCCAATATTATTTTTGGATCAATCATCTTGAATGTATTTGGATAATAAAATCAAGCCATGATCAGATCCGTATCAAATATTTGATAATAGAAACCTGTGAAACAAAAAGAAACCTAAATTAATAACCTAAAATTTTTGAATAAAACAAAATCTAGAACAATAAAATAAAAAATGAATTTAAACTAACTATAAGTTCTAAACAAGCATTGTTTATAATTTCATTTCAAATATGGTCTTAATATTCTAGAAGCTTCAAGTTAATGGAGAAGAGAAAAATATTAATTTTGGTTTCTTACAAAATCAAACAAATCATAGATAATTCTTTATTATTATTATTATTATTATTTTGAAATGAAATGCAAAATGAAAAAAAGAATTTAATTAATTAATATCACCAAATGATTTTATGAAAATGAGAAACCAACCAATATATTATTTGATGAAGTATTGAACCCATTATTCAAAAAAGTCAAACTTGCTAATGAGCAAAAGAAAGAACACATAATTATAATTTAAACAAAAGTAAACAGTTGATAAAAAATAACGTTTTTGTTTAAATTGAGATTTCTATGCTTGTTTCTAAATTTTGACATATACTCTTGTAATGAATGTCTCATACTATAGTGAATGTCTTAAGTTTGTCTCAAAGCAAGCCAAGGTATGGAAATATTTGAAAAGGTTGATTCTATAGCTCATTATAATTATCAAGATTCTAATGGGGGCCCTTAAAATTTTGTAAAACATTAGGGGGACTTGTTGGGTCCCAACAGTCCTATAACCTATATATGAGTCCTGTAACCCATGTTGAATTTTTTCATATCTCCAGATTTCTAGAAGAAAAATAAAGATATGGTTTTTCTTCACAACGACCTCGACATGCTCTCAATCTCCTCACATCGATTCTAGAAGGCAACAGAAAGACGCCAACTTGCAGTTAAAGTCCGGGTCTATTATCTCCAAGTTTAGAACACCAACAACCAAATCAGATTGAGGATGAGAATGGGAGATATTCTCATGCATTTCATGTCATGAGAATATCTTCCTAATGATTTCCTAGATTTATTGTGGTGTCTTAGTCTTAATCGAGTTGACTGTTGATGTAATTTGATGAGTTCAAATAAGATAAGACAAGGATCCACTCAAACCGACCTGTGCACATATAGAACATAAAATATGTACAAATTCTAGCTCAAAACCATGTACAATGTATGTTTCAAATGTATGCTTGAAGCTTGAGACATTAGACAATAATAGATCGAGCAATTAATAGCTTGTAGATATCCATCGCTATTGCTATGTATTCAATCGTTTTGTTGATTAATACGTCTGAGTTACTTTGTGGTTCAAATTCGTGTTCATCCTATAGAATCGTAGTGCATCAATCCGTTGAATGACAAGGGACCACCACATGTGGCTTTCATTATTTGTACTGTTAGCATAGGATTCTAATTTATTTGTTGTAAAAACATATCTAGTTTATTTACATTCTGGGTTGTTTTGTTTATTGATTTGTATTTTCCATTCTTGTTAAAAATAACTCTTTTTCATGTGCTAAAATTGATCAAAGGTTAATCTATTGCACATATATGCCTTGAAACCACATGATTGTTTGAATTTCATAAGTTGAGTACGTTGGTAGCATACTTTGTTTCAACGGGCATTTAAAAAAGTAACTTGTTGGTATTATATCGGCGTCCTCTGTTTTTTATATTATTTTCCCTTACAACCATTATGATGTCATTGTGTTAATTCGTTGCACAAGTCATGCCTTGGTATGATTGTAATCAAACTATTAATACATTCATGTATTGGTTTTAATTGAAATACCTTGAACCATAACTCTACCATCACACATAATCATGTTACACTGTAATTTTATGCTTTGGTTAAATTTGAATATATCACAGACATAGTTTAGGTGTCAAGGAAAAATCATTGTGCTACTTCTCAAATAATAATTCAAGGAACTTGGTTTGGTCTCAAGACACAAAATTGCATCACTTGAAGCTTCCATAATTAGTATGATGATGGTTTGAGTTGTCTATATAAGTTCCCATGTAGTGTGGATTTTTGGATCAATCCTTATAGTTAGTTTCTTTCTCTATTAGTTCATTGGTGGAATTTCTTTGGTTACAGGAAAATTAGACCTCACCAGAGTTAAAATCATATTGTTGAGTTATATTATTGCAATGAACATCGATTAAACATTAACGAAAGATTTGCAAATTGATCTAGCTAAACTCTATATTATTAACTTTGTGAGCTTCGTAGAGAAGTGTGAACAAGATTAGTTTTGATATTGTTTTATATTCTCTGTTTTCATTAGACAGTATCATTGAAGGTAGGAACATAATCTATTTTTGACACTTAAGTGTTAACTTTAAGTGAAATGTCCTAAATCCTTTGGCCAACAAGCATTTCTTTGTTCTCCTACCCAATACACATAGATGATATCGTTTCATTTGCAGTAAAGATAGTTTTATTAATGTGTGTAGACTATTCTTTTCCATAGAATAGAAAAGTTTGGAGTTTCATCATTGCGTCCTAATCCTTGCGCATACAATGTTGGCATCTCTAAGATTACTCCCCCATATTTATGATTTTATGTTCAACAATTAAGGAAATTAATTAACTCGACAACATCATGATCCCAAAGAGAATTGTTGAAGGTGTCACAATTTAGCTGGTGCTATGAGGTTTCCTTCCCTTATTTGAATAACATGTAGAATCCTGGACATTCAAAAAATCATTGAACTAACTAATCCCATGTCAAGATCCTCCTATGAGCAGTTAACCAAAGGGAGAAAGAAACTTTTGGCCATAGGTTAGAGTATTATATTTTGATCCATATGTCATGCTCCTGATTTTGAGTTTGATTGACCACCAAGGTATAGGCTTCTTTAAGATTGAAGAAGCCTTCATGCTTGTGTCTCCATATGATTTTGTTAGGTTTTGTCAAGAATAAGATTTTATGGTTAAGGAGGTCCTTTTTAGAGCAATGAACTGATGTCGTTGTTGAAGAGGTAGATGATCTAGGTTTAATTTCTATTTTCTCCAATCTGGCGAAGACAAGTGGGGATTCCAATATTGACTGACATACTCTCCATGAATTTTTTTTAATAACTCCTTTACAGGATGATAGGCATGGAATTCCTAGAATCTAGGAAGTAGCTTCCACGAGTCTTCCAAAAAGTAGGTAGATTCCCCATCATGAACCTCCTAGAAGCAATGGTCTTGGATGAGGCATTTCTTATTCCAAGTTCCATTCCATATGAGCGACCCTGATCGAAATCCATTCATATGGATGAGCTCATTATCTTGAATATCCGTGGCATACTTATGCTTCCACAATCTGCTCCATATTTCATCTTTCCTTTGCAACCACCACCACCATATTTTTGCACCGAGAACTTTGTTGAGAATCCTAGGGTGAATCCTAGGGTCTCGAAGTCCCAATGCTCCTTTTGTCTTGGGCGAACAAAGGGTGTCCCGATACCAAGGCACATTTTTGGCCTCTTTGGTTCCCAACCAATGAAAATTTATTTGTATAGATTGGATGACTTACAGGATTCTTTTTGGGGGTTCTAAGGCCGAAAAGATATAGAGTAGAATAGCGTGAAGAAATAATTTGAGAAAGATGAGATGGCCTGCAAAATTCAAGGAGCTAAAAGTCCAACTAAATAATTTTATCTTAATACATTTATTTTATTATTCTTTCTTTACTTAATTAACTTAACATATTTTAATAAACCCTTATCGATATTTCCTTTTTTCATATTTTTATGCATTATTAACATACCTCATGTGATGTAACTTCATGATGTTTTTAAAACCATTATTTATATTAATCCATTCTTTTATTAAATGTATTCATTTAGTTATAGTTTTATCATTATCAATTTATTATTCTCATAATTTTATTAAAATTTAATTATTTTTAATCTTAATCATATATACTACTAATAATTTATTTAATTATTGATTATTTGATATAATCCTTTTCATTTGTATTTATCATTATATATTTTAATAATGGATTATGTGCAGGAATTCTTATTTATTATATGGTCCAATCCCCTCTTTTATCATTTTTTTAATGGTTAATTTATTTTGGGTATTTTATAAGTTTTCTTTTTTCTCCTTCTCAAACAAGAGGTTAAAGAGTCAATAGTGTTTCATTTATGATATTAAAGTTAGATGTTATTTGAAATCACATGACCTATACATGAACTCACGAATAATGAGAATAATGATTGTCCTTAAATAACTTAGTTATGATAAATTTTGCCACATCAACAAAAAAACAAAGTTAACTTTTTTCTCTTTCATAAACTCTATTTCACTTCTTAAATTAATGAAATGTCCATAAAACATGACACTTAAAAAATCTAAACTCTAACACAATTCAAATTCAAAAAATTCATTACATTTATATTTGACATTAATTAAATTATTATTATATTTTTCAAAAATGAATGAAAAGAAAACTACAAATTCTGTTTTTTTAAAACTAAATTTAGTTTTTGCAAACAAAATAACATACAACCTAATCCCCACAGACATATGTCTTTTGGTTTTAAAATGTCTTCTAAGTTCATTTGATTCAACAACATGCTCCTTTAGCATTGGAACATGCAATTAAAGTGTTTTTTAATGTAGTTCTTTACGTTGAGAGAAACTGTACTGTTATTTTTTTAATCTAATCGTAAAAGCAAGCGACCTTTTTTCATTTTCATCATGAGAAACTCTCCAATACTGATGGTATAACATTTTAACATCGTTCAAATCGTTACTTAAATTTAACATTTTATTTTTTTCATAGCGTCAGATGTGTATTAAGATGGCCGTGCACCATTGTAAGAGGGAGTTTGCTGTGGATATATGGAAGAATCTTGCAAATATGAGTTCAGCACCTACGTAGTTGGAAGCTGCCCGATTTCTTGTGTGTCTACATATAATACCAAAAGCCATTCTGTCGGTCTTTTCTTTTGTATGCAATCACAAACTATATGTTGACATTTGAAAAATCTAGTTTCATAAACTATATGTTAAACGTTGTATGTTTTGGTTCTCATATAATATTGGGGTATTTGTTAGAAATCTGAATGAAAGTGAGATAGAACTCATGATTCAACTATTTCATTAATAAAAAAGATTATATTTATAGCTTGATACTCAAACCAACTGATTCCTATAATAGTGGATTTGATAACAACAATAGAGGACACGGAGAGTCCAGGTTTATTAACTAATCCTATAATTTTCATTTCCCCATTAATATCTAACACTTCCCGTTAATGGAGAAATGGATTTTCTACCACACCTAACTTTTTTCTGCATTCTTCAAAATTCATCTTTCCAAGAGGTTTGGTAAAGATGTCAACCACATTATCAGTGGTATTACAATAGATCAAGTCAATTTCCTTGGACTGTATCTTTTCTCTTACAAAATGGTGTTGGATTTCAATATGCTTTGTTCTAGCATGATAAATTGGGTTGTGTGCCAATTTAAGAAACAGCTTCACACGTAGCATTGCATAGAGGTTTGTACTTAGCTTATGTTGACAACAAAAAAACAGTGGGTTGTTTCTTACTGCTCCATGACACGACCCCTGTACCTATGTTGAATGTATATCCTGAAGTTGATTTCCTGTCATCAGGATTTCCAGCCCAATCTAAATCAGAGTAACCTGCCAACTCAACATCACAATTATCAGTATACATAATACCGAAGTTAACAGTTCCTTTCAAATATTGAAGGACTTTCTTTGCAACTACTCAGTGGCTTTCAAGTGGCTTAGTTAAGAACTGACTAAAGATGTTGACTGAATATGCTATGTCTGGTCTGGTAGTAGTGAGATAGTTCAAACTTCCCACCAACTGGCGATACAAAGTACCATTTGCCTCTTTAATTTCATCAACACTAGATAACTTTGCATTATGTTCTAAAGGTGTTGACACTGCCTTGCATTCATTCATATTAAATCTTTCGAGTGTTGCCCTTGTTTATTTAATTTGAGTGACCATTGTTTTACCATCTTCTCTCCATATTTCCAGACCTAAACAATAATGTATTTCACCAAGATCCTTCATTTCAAACATCTGTGATAATTGAGTTTTAATATCTTCAATAAAGTGAGAAGCACTTCCTGTTATAATCAAATCATCAACATATAAAGATACCAAAGCAACATTCCCATTTTCATCATTTTTGACATACAAATTAGGATCATTTTTTCTTTTCACAAAACCTTTCTGTGCAAAGAATGAATCAATCTTAGTATACCAAGATCTAGGTGCTTGTTTCAAACCATATAGAGCTTTATTTAGTTTACACACAAGATCCTCTTGTCCTTTCTTTATAAATCCTTCAGGCTGAACCAAATAAACTTCTTCTTTTAAATCACCATTAAGAAATGCATATTTAACATCTAACTGATGTATTTTCCAATTGTGTTGTGTAGCTAATGCAATCATGACTCTAATTGTATTTAACTTAGCTACAGGTGCAAAAGTGTCCTCATAATCAACTCCTTCCTTTTGTGAATACCYTTTTGCAACTAATCTAGCCTTGTATTTGTCAACACTTCCATCTGCATTAAATTTGGTTTTATACAACCATTTACATMTTATGGGAACTTTGTTTTCAGGAAGTTTTTTTAATTCCCATGTTTCATTCTTCATTATCGATTCRTTTTCTTCATTCATTGCATTTTYCCATTCCTTATGATCTTTAGCTTGTTCATAAGTACCAGGTTCCACAACATTCATTACTTGTGTCATCAATGCATAATCTTTATACCTAGAAGGTACCTGAATTGTTCGTGATGACTTCCTTTGATGTAACAAACTCCCATTTTGTTACGACGTCAAGCCTCACATAATGCATGTGCAATTTTTTTTTTAGAATTTTAACGATTTCACTGTTTACAACAAGTTTCCTTTTAATTTTACAATCTAAATTAAAATAGATTTTTAAAATTTTAACTATTTCACTATTTAATATAACACRTTTCCTTTTAATTTTAAGTTTAAAATTTAAGCAAATAACAATAACAACGACTTGCATTACTTCAAAAAAAAAATATGCATCTCAACAAACAAAGTAAAAGTTAGGGTGTCAAACATACTTATATTGCACATATGTTGTCAATATATTAGAAGTTAAAGTGGGCGTTGCTTGAACAATGTGATTAATTAGTATTATTGTGTTGCATCACATCTACTTCAAGGTGGGTGCGGAAATATTTGGCACTAATCACAACCAAATAGAAGGTGCAAACATAGTGTAAGAATAATTGAGGTTTTGTATTTAACAATGACTATAAACAAAACATTAAAACTATGTTGTAATTGATATTTCGAATCTCTACTTAAATTGATCTTTATGATCAATCGTGGATTACAACATGACTTTGACTTTAGGAATGTTTGAAACTTTATGAAAATTTTCATCATATAAATTTAAAATATTTTGAAGATCGTTATGAAATTCCTCATCACATAGATTTGAAAATAGTGAAAACATTGAAAATAACCCTTTTTAATTAGAATGTTGCTCCAGAATTTCATTTGAAGGAAAAGATTATTTATTTAATGCATCAAGTAATAATAGTTATATCATGCAACTATTATTTCCTAAAATCAAGCCAAAATCAAAAAGAGGAAGGACATTGTTTGCCAAGAAGTTTCACAGTCGTATCTAGACTCCAGTTATCGAATAAGTGTTGGGTCCCTGCACCTACATTGTCTTGCGAATGAAGTTGATTTCCATTATCTTCGTGTCCAACTCAGAACATAATTCGAATGCGTGTAGGTGCGTCGAACTGGTCTTCCTTACCCAGGGGGAAATTACCCAACAAAGAATTACGGGTTGTAGAGGAAAAACGCAAGCCTCCCACAACTCTAAGGCTAACACCACGGTTTTGGATATGTGCATGTGATCCAGGAAAATGCCAAGGGTACATGGAATTCCACACAGTACCCTAATTAAGTTAATGGTGTCAATGAAATTTCGCTGTCAGGAAATGCAGATGGCAGATTCACCTAAGATTTTGACAAGAGTTAAATATCTTCGACTGTGTTTGGTCTACTGGGTGCATACATGTTCACTTCTAGGAAACACAGGTTGTCATAACCAATTTCAGAAGGAGAAAACAAAGTTGAAAAAAATAATACGACCATTACATAAATACCATATCACAGAGTTGTATTACAACCGCCATTACGTAGATACGATTTGCTGAGGAAGGATTATAAATCCATTTCATAAAACAATCGCAGAGTTATTTTAATTCAACCTTTGCATAACAACAATTTTGCAGAGTTATTTATTAATACAACCTTCACATAAAAACCATTTTGCAGAAGTAAATACAACGGAAACACAAATACGATTTTGCGGAGGAGTGTTTATACAACCATTTCATAAAACAATCACAGAGTTATTTTAATTTAGCCTTTGCATAAAAACAATTTTGCAGAGTTATTTATTAATACAACCTTCACATAAAAACCATTTTGCAGAAGAAAATGCAATGGAAACACAAATACGATTTGGAGAGGAAATGTCCATATGACCATTACATAAAAACTATTCACAGAGGTAAGGGTAATAACAACGAATTTACACAGTTTGCAGATACGATTTTACACAGTTCGCAGAGGTAAAAGTCATAATTAACCAACTCGAGATGTGGCATTCGTCCAACGATGAGCCCAGGGAAGTTAGCATTGCCTGATTGCCCACTCTGAATGACGTCCCATGTGCTCCGAGAAACTCCTGCTTGTCGACCGACGAGACTTCACCGATACCTCCCAGCCAACGCTAGGGGTACTCTTCTTCCCCCTTAGCCCCCCGAGCAGCAAAGGGGTCACCCACACTATCCAGAGATTTCGACTAGCTCCCAGCTCGCCTCGCAAGTCCGAGCTACCACTCCTCTCCGAGCTGGGTATCCCAACTCCTACAAGTAAATCAGTCAAGTAGATATTTCTACAGTGTAACATTACCAAACAGAAGATTCCCCTCCATCCTTCTCCTTCCTTTATTATATAGAGTTTCGATCTTCATTTCTTTCCTAAAATCTCATTTAATTAAAGTTTTTAAAAATAAATTCCTAAAAATTCTTCTCCGTACAAGTGTCACCCATCCCCTACATTCCTCCATTATTTAATTTCTTTAATTAATTAATTATCTCATTTCCCTCACCTACCTAGAGTTACTCCTAGAATCACTCCTAGGTGTCCCCAAATTCCCTTACAGGTTTTAAAGGCTTTCCCTATTATGAAGTTGTTAATTTAGTTTAAAATTAGAAAGCTCTTAAATGGTAGATTCTTTACTAAGTTGAGTTTCCACTTTTTCCCTTTTCTTATTTAATTAGTATATTTTAAATTATCAAGTACTCAAACAATTAATTCCCTTCTTAAATTTTAATCCAATAGATTTTTTTGAAACAATTAATTTCTTAATTCCTTTATGTCTCAAGATTTAAAGAAAATCATAATTATTGTTCAAGTGGCTTTTATTTTTGTTAATATTATATATATATATATATTTTATAGAGAGACAAAATTTCAACACTAGCATAGTTTAGACTTAAATCTTAAATTCTCGTATCGGGTGACATTTAATTAGGGAATTTGTTTTAAAATACTTAACATGTTATTCGTCCTAAGGCCATCTAGCTTCATTCCTCTAACATCAACAATGCGACGTGGCCTTCAGGACACACTAGGTTCTCCAAGGGTGCCACTCGCCTCATCTGTTCCCTTGTGCGATGTGCCCTTTAGGATGCACTATGTTCTCCAAGGGTGCCACTCATCACTCTCAATTTTCCTTGTGCGACGTTCCCTTCAGGACTCACCACGTGCTCCAAGGTTGCCACTCGCCTCTTGACTGACTTGGTAGACATCAATAACTTCTGGAGTCAACACTTCGCCAGGTGAACTTGTGGAAGACAAGGGCTTCTAAGGAATAAGGCCCCCACCTTATTGTGCGCCCCTTAGAATCATCATGAGCGACTGTTGCAGTTGGACCTCACGGGATCGTGGGTCCTCTCGAACAAGGCAATCGTTAACCTACAGTTTGAGCCATGGAGGGAGTGCTAGTAAGCTGTGGCAGGGTTGTTGTTCACACCTCTCCCTCAACATATCTGGTAGTCATGTGTGACCCCTTTACTCCATATGTGAGTCTGGTTAGCAAGCTATCGTTAGCCTGCATCATCAACAAATCATGTCAGAACATATCCATATCATATCATCCAGTCAAATGCACTAATATCACAGTAAAACAATAAAACCCTAATGGCACACTCCCTAACTTGATCCAGAGTCCAAGGGGTTCCGTCGATGCCTCTACATCCTCGAGATCCAAAACCCTTCACACTCAGTAAAATCGAGTCAATAGCACCTGTCTACGTCAATGTAGTAAAACAACATGTCATCAACCCATAACGACTCATAATCAAAATCAAAAGTTTTAATAGCATAATAATCCGGATCACTTGCAAGCAAGTGTCCTCAAAGAATAAGTTCGCTCAGTGTGCCAGAGAGGGATGTTACATACACCACCTCTTAGTCTAAACTTTATCCCAAAGTTTCACAATATAAATGCCAAAACAAAGTGTATCACAGTATCATATGTCTATCTATCAAAAAAATATGGAAACTGCTGGCGCATATCATATGCGTCCTCCCAGGTCGTCGAGTGTGGACTATAATTGTCCCACTGGACCTTGACCTGATCTACCGTTCAATGTCGTAGCTGTCGAATGCGATGATCCAAGATGCGAACTGGCTCAGCCGTGAATTCCCCCTCGTCCGATACCTACAAGGAAATCATGTCAATAACATCTGTAGGATCACTAATATAATGTCTCAAAACAGATACATGAAAAACATCGTGCATACGCCTCAAAGAATCAGGTAAGGCTAGTCCATAGGCCG
>SNQJ01S0144755.1:0-18720 GCA_010110895.2 Picea sitchensis
GTTCATTTAAATAATGTTGTACTTGGTTGGTAAACCTTTTGTGTGCTTGGTTTACTTGTGTCGGGCGGGATGTAGACACCTCCATGTTCCTCAGAAAATTCGCTAGCCCTGAGACCTTAAATAGTTAAAATCGATGGGAACTTGCGATTGAGCGTTGCTTATGTGTCTTGGAGGTCCTAACCATTGCAGGGTAGGACGGGCGGGTAGTCAGTCTTACTTATTGTTGATTGATCGTCGTTAAATGCATGCAATTACTTGTTGTGCATCTTATGTTGTCTTGTTGTGTTCGTCGTGGTTTGCGTCTTGTTTGTCGCCGGGTGGCGACGCAGAGTTGAATGTGTTTGTTTCCCTTGTACATGCACGCACACACTTTTAAAAGAAAAAAAAAAATTGCACTTGTTACATGAGGTTTGTCGTTGTAACGAGGAGGAACATTACAATGTGTCTTTGTCTTGGTTCATCCCCAAACAAGGGAAGACCTCATGACATTGATGAGATGATTCGATGGTTGTATTGGATTTATTATTTCACCTAGCATGTTCATCTTCATATGTTAGAGTAGGGTAGGATGAATAACCTTGAATTTGGGAGCATTGGGTTTATTTTCCTTGTTCCCTTTGGCATCATGGTTTATGTGTTTTCTTTGTAAAGAAAATTTTGAGAATTTTATGGTATGGGTAAGAAATTTGGACTGTGTGTGGGGTTATGGGATGTGAATGTGGATCCATCCTACCACACATTTTTTTTCTCACTTTTGTGGAAGTTTCTTAGTTGGTACAATAGATATTTATGGATCTCTCTTGCACTCCTTGAAGAGAGAAAGACCCCATATGGAGCTAGGTATTACCCCTCAAATTGCATGTACAATTTGAGATTACCATGAGGCATGCTAGCCCAATTTGCATGATAAATCTCAGATGGTATCAATTTAAGTTTGCAGAGGAAGATTTGAGTGATGAATAGTCTATCCTAAGCCATATTTTCGTCAACCATCATCCTAAATCCTGGGATATTTTTTGTAGAAAAGAATGAAAGGGGTGCTTGGGAATGCTAGTCAGTAGAAAGGAGTTCTATTAAGCATTGTTTCATCCCTTAAAACTCATGTAATCAAATTATTATTTTAGGCATCAAGCATCAAATGGTGCAACTTGTGGATATATCCTTCTGATGAAGAACATCTTTGCACAACCTTTCAAGTAGATATCATTTTTTAATCCAAGTCAAAAATTTTAATTATAGTCAGAAGATCCAACAGTTGAATCTAAGCTTTGTCATTAAACGCCCAGTTGATTATCCCATTCGAGCTGATGAGGAATTGATATTTGACTAAGGAAAGAATATGTAATGGATATAACCTCTTTGGAAAATAATGTCGTCTTCTATCCCCACAAAAAGGAAGGAACAAAGGCCTATCCAAAACAAAAAAGAATATAACTTCTCTGCATCGAGTATTGTGGAAATCTTGTTAAGTGCATGGGAGCCAATTTTCTTCTTGATGTTATATTTTTTGTCTTTGCATCTTGTTATCTTCATTTCTGCATTTTTTACCTTTTCCTGTGCCCCAAATTTTCCTCTATGTTCCTACATGTTTTTTTTCTTTCACATGGTATTACAACTTTAGGTAGTTTGCAGAATGCTTGAACTCCTAGAAACTAATGTACATAGGGTTTTTGGTTTCCATATATTCAATTTCATATTTCCTTAATGTAAATTACACAATACTTATCTATTTTGGATAGATCTTCAGCCAAAGATTCAAATGTTTATCATACATTTTTTCCTCTTGAACGAAATTCCAAAAGGATCATCGCCTATTTCCTGGATAAAAACTAATACATTCTTTATTGGGTGCATCCATGAGTGAGGAACATGGTACCTACTTGAGGTGGTTATTTTGGTTAGTATCAATATGCTTTTTTTTTATAAGCTAAAAATCTATTGAAAGTATCAAGGGAGAGTAGCCACCTTGCCTACGCTAGCACAATTAAGGGAGATTAAGGAGAAATTTCCCTTAAGTATCCCCTCTTGCACACAACATAGTTGCAGAAAAATCCTGGCCAATGCCTAATAAGGCTACTCCACTGACAAAAATCCCCATATTTATGTCTGTCGTGCCCAAGGTTGCCTCTCAGGTAAGAGTTTACCTTTTTTTATTTCATTGTATTTATAGTGTTATACACACCGAAAGCAGTTTTACCTCATACTACAGGAAGTATATTACTATTAAATCTACAAATAAGCTTGGCCTAGGAATGAATATGTACTGTAATGATTTTTGTAGTTAAAAATTGACATTTTTGAGTGGGTTTTCCATTGTTAGAATCACATTTGGATGAGTAATAAGCTCCTCTATAATTTCATACATCATAGGAGCCATCAGTGGGATCCCTCAATGATACAAAATAACACAAAATAACACAAAATAATATTTCCATTTACCCATGCTTGTCGTTTTCTCACGATGCTTAGGTATAAAGCCACTAAATTGGTGCCTTTAGGTGCATTAAACTTGGCCTACATGATCCATCAATAAAACAATCAACAAATCTATGACTGTCACTATAACTTGGATGGATCCATCTATACTAGTATAGGCTTAGTGGTTGGAATGACCTCATCATGTAACTATCCCAAGTCCAAATATTGAATGATGTAAATCATTTGTGTGTGTGGTTGAAGGTGTTTGATATCATGTATCTAGGTTATAAATCACCAAGTGAAAGAAGAGTTTCATATATTCAGATGAATCACGAATTTCATATCTGCAGATGAATTAGAGACACAGATTAACTTGTACCAAATGAGAGAAGATTGTTTGGGAGGGTTTAATCCTGAAACCCACTCGACTTGGTTTTCTCCAGTGTCTGAATATAGTTGTAAGTATTCTCCGTTCAGACCTATTTGTGATTAAAAAGAAAATAGATAGGCCTCAATGTTAGAAGGGGAATTTTGATTGAGTATGAACACATGAAAAAAATTGATCAAAATACTGACCAGAGATCAATTATTCCTAGCAATAACTTGTTGGGATTATTACTTCGTGAAAACCAGATGAGAAAGTGACAGAAAACAAATGGATAGTATGACCTAGTTTGGTAGTAAATACTTGGTAATACCACGTTTGGAAGCTCAAATCCATTGGACCATCTCTAAGTGCCATCAATTTCATAGAACCATTTATTCCCGTCACCCTTGTATCAAAGAAATGTTTGATTTTCTATTCACCAAAAAAAATCAATTCCCATTATTTCATACCGAGAGTAGTTGATTCAGATATCCTCAATAATATATATATGTGTGTGTGTGTGTGTGTGTGTGTGTGTGTGTGTGTGTGTGTGTATTAAAGTCCCTGCTTATTTAAACAAAATAAACTCTCCTTTGAATATTTATATCCTCTAAGTGTTCAGGTAAGGAATTGAACCTGAAATCCAACTCTCATGTCGAGTAGAGCAATATGATTCTCTCAAGCCTGCAATGCAATCGTCTTCTCAAATGTAAACCCCCATTTCAAATAATATATAGTCTTAGATCTTGTGGAACATCATCATCATGTTCATAATATTCTTTCGATTTTAATCAACCCATCCATCAATCCAATCCTATATCAAATTATTCAGTTCACATATAACAAAAATTTAAGAAATTATCTTTCATGGTGTGCTAAATCAACCAAAAATAAGAAAATGCTCTATAAATTATATATAAATGTTAAAAATATTACTCATCCTTGAAATTTGCATTGACAAACACATGAAGTGTATGTCCTTAACTATCCACATGCAAGACTAGTTGGCTTCCACTCTTTAAAAGGGTTCATCTTCATGGATATAGACACTGTATTGATAAAATAAAGAAATAAAATCAAAATCCTAACAAATTTGTGAAGTACTAGTCCTATCATATATTCAGAGTACCTAGATTAGAGTACTTATTAATGTGGAATGGAATTTCATTATAAATATATATTTGGATAACTACCACAAACTAGAGAAATCCAGAATAAATGAGATTGATATTGCTGGAAATGTTTGTTGAGGAAGGATGTTATAACAACAATCTGTGAACTTGCACAAAAAACAGCTTCCTAATTGGAAACATGTTTGGGGTAAGGTGTTGTAATCCCCCTTGTCTCAAATGTAGAAGTTAATCACAGGTTCATAATACCTTATTGTAAACCATAAATAATCACTTTTATCTAAAATTGTTCTTAACTTTTCTAACAAGTCGTGGGGAGAGAATTTGTCTTGTCCCCATATTCCAACATCTTCTTTGTGCCATGACCAGTTTACATATGTTTTTCTTGTATCTCCACTTGATGTTGCAACATGATGAATGGAATCCATGTTGAATTGCTCCATTCTCATTAGGGAAGTATGTATACTAATGTGTAATGTTATATACACATATTATTAGAGGTCCTATATAATCCCACAAATTTCATCATCACCTCAGTTATTCTGATGACAATCAATAAAAAATATCACTAACCCATGCAATGTTATAGAACGCATTTTTACAGTCAGGAAAGAAACTAACACACCAAGCAGGTAGATTATAAGATACTCCATTGAATCCCATGGTTGCATCCTCCTTACTATGGGTGTTGCCAAGGAAAGAAACACATACACCATAATTCTTTATAGTGTTACCTACATATTCATGGTAATTTTGATGCTTAAAAGTGTCATTAGTTTCCATATCAAGAGATTTTAGAACCACACTCCATTGCAAGAAATAAATGTTTATATGCAATGGAATTATGTATAAATTCTTCAATAGAATGACAAACCTCAAGGCCTTTTTCAAATGAAATGATATTCACAACTCCATAGATTAGATCAAGTTCACACAACTTTATCGCTTCGTGCAACTCTTTCAGATTCCCCCACTTCATCTAACTTATGTTCCCTATAAGGATTACATAGTACCACAATTACACAGAGATATATATACATTTGAATGGACTCATGTGAAATAGTGATAGACTACGTTCTCTTTAGTTCATGCAAAGCGTATTCATGTACACACCGCCTGTTACAAATAATCGGAGGGATTTTCTCTAAAATAATCCCAATATCATAAAATCGGGGTGAATGAAACCAGGAATCTTGTTTTACATCAATTGAGGGAAGGGGGGGAATTTCTACCAAAAAATCCCCTTCTTGCAAATCGTGAGCGAATGGAAGGGTGTAGTTCGAAATTTCAAGGGAAAAAACTTTTTTTCCCTGTCCCTTGAAATAAGTGTGGGCTAACCCTCCCTACCTATTTTTTTAAAATAAATTTAGGGTGAATGGTAATAATGTGAATAATGCATCACAACACACAAAATTTTCCCAATAAAAATTTGAAACCCCCTAAATTCGCCCATGGGAGAAATTTCACCCCTAAAATTATCTATGATGAATAAATAGTAAATTGTAGTATAACCAAAAAAGTTTATAATGTAGGTTCCTTGAGTGTTAACTACACACACACAGAGATTGAAGAACCAATCTTTAATTTAAGTATCGTTTCTATTAAATTGAAATTAAAACTAACCAAGAACTTGTAGGGCAGGGATTAATTATTTTGTAGTTTATCCTTATTTTTGAATGATTATTTGTTTGAATCAGTTTAATTTTAAGTTATATAAGTTAGGATTGAATTTATAATTTATGGTGGTCATGGAGTTGATTCACTTAGGTTTATGGGTTTGATCGACCTAAAGCACACATTTCCTTAATAAAATCCTAAATTTTATTGTATTTTACGTATTTTAATTCTAAGTACATCTTTAGAAAGTTTACAAACCTCGATGTTTCATTTTTATTTTAAGTATGATGTATATCCCAAAATGACACATTTCATTTTTCATTCTGGATGAAAACAAAAGAGGAAGAGATTTTTGAAAATAGAAAAAGTAAAGTATGGAAATATGGTCTATGCAAATTGTGTCTAAAATGAGATATCACACATTTTTCTAAATTTTGAATCCACAATCCCTATATCTAATGTCATGTTACCAACAATAACATAAAGACGAGGAAAGAGGAAAATTAATTTTTTTCCATGCAAAAAAAGGCAATTTCACTACTATTCTATTGAGAATCAAGTGAAACTTTCAAAAATACATGAGATGGTTACATTGAGAATTGATTCTATATATCTCTTATCATGCTTATAAAATATATTTCTAACTATTGCTCTTGTCTTCATCATAAAGATACTATAATGTCCAAAATTATACAATCACTTCTACAGTTATACATCCATATTGACACTACATAAATAGTATCTAAAAGATAAATGACCACTTATGAAACTGTCAGTTAAAACAATGGAAGTCTATCTGCATGGATAACTATTCCTTGCACAAGTTCCTCAAAATAAAGCCATCCAGAAGAACAATTCAGAGCCTTTTTAGAAAGTTGATCAACAATCGTGTTGTAGATTCTATGAACATGCATAAATTTAAGCCTTTTAAAGTTGTCTTTTAACCTCCAGATCTTCTCTTTCCATGGTCCAAGGTGGAGGATGTTCAGATTATCTTCCCCTTTTATCCAGTCTATCATTACTTTCGAATCACCAACGACCATCATACTGATTAAAAATAGGCTAGCTACTAGAAATAAGAGGCCCCATAAGCCCAATAGTTCATCTTTCATATTACTACCTTCGTTCTCTACAAAGTGTGCTTTGAAGTAATGGTCTTTACTAATTTTGAGAAACAAACCGAAAATTATAATTGAACATGGTTATAAATAATAATAACAATGTAACTTATTTTAAAAGAAATAATTATAAGAACACATTTTTAAAAATTGACATGACTCTCACTTTAAGAGTAGAAACTGTAATGCCTCATTTCACTTTACTATTTTTAGACAATAGACTTATTATTTGAAGGTGTTTGCTGGCAAACAACCCAGTCAATTAATACATGATGAATGCTAGACTTGTTATGGAATTATTAAAGCATCAAATGTGAAATTGATAAATTACGCATTATATCTTGTTGAATAAATTTATGGATGATCATGATTGTACAAACGTTATTGATGAGTTATTGAGTATACATGAAGCTCAATGACTAGTTGACATGGGTATCGTCAACAAGGCACTCGAACTCCACACTGAGTCGAGTTAATGAATTGATGAAATTTTGAATAAATGACTTACGTTGATTATGGACATGTTGATTAAAATGTGTTTAGTGGATGCAGACACAATAATCATGCTTACCGATCCGACTCACCAAACTAGTCTAACATAAAGGGAGGGGTGGAACAACATCCCTAATTCCACTCACTAACACTCCCTTTGTGGCTGGAGTTGAAAAGTGAGGGACACTCTTTCTTAGAGGGTTGCATGATGTTGTGAGGGTAGACTGGGTCTCAGTCACTCGCGAGGTATACTGAGGCGTGTGCAATAAGGCAAAGGTCTTATTCATCAACGTCCAATAGTCTCAAAATAGGGGCAACTACATGAGTAATAGGATCTCCACCTGTTGTGCCATATTCCCAATGCTCAAGTCAAAAGTGCTTGAAGGACATGACGCATGGAACCCTTGGAGTACATCAGTACATCCTAAAGGGCATGACATTCATGACACCCTTAGCATTTGTTTCAAATTAAACTTCTAGTGTAAAGCGAAACATGTAAGTTAACATAAAGGTAAGGTGATAAAGTAAATCAAATTTTATTGGGAGGGTTAGATGTTTAGGAAAATTTATTTTAAAAACTTATGGGTAAAGAGAATATTAAATTCAAAAAAAAAAATTATTAAAAAAAATAAAACAATAAGGGAAAATCCAAACGACAAGAAAAGTAGGGAAATGTCTAAGGGAAAATCTAAAAGACAAGAAAAACTAAGAAACATCTAGGAGAAAATATAGGAGACAAGAGAATCTTAAATAAAATCTAAGAAATAATTGAGATTAATTTTAGGAGATTAAGGAAAGTGAGTGAGGGAAATAAGTTATTTTTAAATTTTAATTGACAATTTCATGTGCTTAGAGGAGAGGTTATAAAAGAAAGGTCTTGGGTCAAGAGAGCGATCACATTCTACCTTATTGTTGGACAGACTACCATCCTAATGACCATAGACTTTGAGCATTTCTATTTTTTATTGGACAACAAAGTGTGTTAAGAGGTGGGGTCCTCTCACTTGTGAGTGGGCACTTTGTAGCTAGTTTTGTAGTTGGTTTTGTATAACCCCTCTATGGATGGGGAGGGGCACGAGAAGAAAACAAGAAGAATACCCGTTACGTTGGCAAAGAGACATCCGTAGAGTCGACGTACAAGAAGTTATCGACGGATTGGCTAACGTGAAGCTCCATCTTTTGATCATAAATTTCCATCACGTAACGGTAGTTCAATGATTAGTTCAAATTGTATTGTTATCTCAGTTTAAAATCAATTAAAGAGATGGATAAATTTATATATATTGTGCTTGGGTAGTCGATTTTTTTTTTAAAGGTGTCATTTTTTATTAAAGGTAGATCTGAATATTACTTTCCATTTGAGGTGGAATCAGACATGAAATCTAATGCGTGATTGTATTACGCTGAATTTATTACTTTCTGCAATTCTTGCATTCGACGGGATACTATAAGAGGAAAGCTATAAAACTTTAGCAAGTCGAATATAACTGTTATACTGGAACCTTTGCGAACTCGATTATTTCTGCTCATCCTGCATAAGTTGTTGAATGATTTCAAATCCCGATATTTATATCAACTATATGAATGAGGCTTATAAAGGATAATTTCTAAGTTGAATGGACAAATTATAATTGGATTTGTTGTAATTAATTTATTTTTGTTTATGTAGCTCTCCCCCATGACCATCTCAGAAACTTAAACACCAATATAATCGTTTAAAATTATTCTGTGGTTCCTTTAGTAAATTACTTCGAAATTTTTAGACAGCTGATGATTATTACAAAAAATTATCGAATTGCGCAATAGCAACAATATCGATTCATCCTTCAACCTTCGATGTAGATCCTGATGCTCCACGATCGTATAAAATTAACCTATTACTCGATGGATTAAGTTGTATTGATGAGAATAAATAATTAAATTTTGTGATGTTAAGAACAGAACGATGTTATATTTATTACTGAATTTAATATCGAATATATTATTATATTCATGAATTAAGAATGGAATATAATAGGAATGGTTATTTATATTATATTTCAATTTATGATGATGATGATGATGATTAACGTCCATTAAAACTTAATTGGTTTATAGGACTTTAAGAGGGTAAGTGATTACTTATGATTTTTTAGAATTTTGTTTGTGTGCTCGAAAAGCATTAAGAGAAACTTTCCAAGTGAATCAAAAATGAAAAATAACAAGAATGATTATTCCACTTTTTATATATATATATATATATATATATTAGTGAAAACAAAATAATAAGAATGATTATTTATATTATGGACGATGAGAATTATTATTAATAAAGATTAATTGGTATCTAGTATACACAATTTGCAACAATTGGTTCGTTGCGAAACTTTAGTGTGCGATTATTGCGCAAGATAAATGTGGTTAAGTGGTAATTACCTCGAGATTATTTATTAAATACATTGATTATTTGCTATTGTTATTATGTAAATGGAAGTGTGATTATATATTAGTAATTTGTGTTTATTATTTGTTCTAGATGGATTGTTGAAATATTGTAAGGTAAAGCATTTCTTGATTACATAAAATTAGGAATGATATGTGGAAGTAGATATCTTCAAGTTTTTTAGAACAAGTGTCAATCTTGAGATCTTAAATGGTCAAAATCTATCGAAAGAATCCTAGACTTGAGGGTTGATTATGTGTCTTGAAGGTCCTAACCCTACATGTATAGGATATGGAGTGGTTGGTGAAATTTTTTTCTTTAGACTTTGTTGCCTTATGTTATTAGCTTATTTATACACTATCGAATTAATTGTTATATTATTTGGGTATCATTGATTGATGAGTGACGTAACATGTAGTCATTATTTTTGTTTTAGTATAATGGTTGTGATATTTTACATTCCTGTCTTTGCTTGTATCTTGATATTTTACATTGCTATCCTTGCTTGTATCTTGATATTTTACATTGCTATCCT
Organism: Picea sitchensis; assembly: GCA_010110895.2. Classification (NCBI taxonomy): domain Eukaryota; kingdom Viridiplantae; phylum Streptophyta; class Pinopsida; order Pinales; family Pinaceae; genus Picea; species Picea sitchensis. The sequence continues at coordinate 10,100 of SNQJ01S0144755.1, forward strand.
TGCTTGTATCTTGATATTTCTCATAGTGCAAGAGATTGAAACGTATATAAAAAAAATGTGGTGTTTCACAGATATTTATTACAGGCTCTACAAAAACATAATTTTTATCTATGTACATTGTGGATTTTTTTTTATAAATTTTGACAACATTTTGTTTAGGTGTTTGAAAATAAATTTATTGGTTGAGCAATTTAAGACAATGAATATGAAATGAAAAGGCTAGCTACTTTGCAGTTATTATCCTTGTTTTATTTTATGTTTCATTTTTTTTATACACCTAACAAAAGAACACGGGTATTATGTACGATGTTGACATTATTTTGTATTTCTTCTTACAAAACTAACCAAAAAAACATGAAATGTAGGAAACCAAACCTAAATCTACGCTTTATCTTAGTTACTAAGTGGGGCCAATGTATAATGAATTTCACTTGGGCTCCTACATTGGAAAATGTGTAATTAACTGCATCAATATATTTTTGGGTCCTTTAGTCCAATGACACCTATATGAGGTTTCAGTGGGGTGTGATACAAGTTGGAGCTTATAATTGGGGTCAATGCATGTGTAAATTAAACCAGCATAGATCTATCTTAACTCTGAATCTATCATGTCCCAAGAGGGATCAAATCCATCAAGGTGAAAACTTCCTTTTAGAGTGAAAAACCTGAGGAAAGGTTTTCACCTCGAGGGATTTGATCCCTCTCGACGCATGATAGATCTGGAGATAATATGGATCTACGCTGGTTCCAGTGGTCATGAAGGAATGTGAAATTTTTAGATGATAATATTTATCTATATGTATATGTTTAAGATGAACTTGATACTTTAAAATATACATCATTATGAATCTGAATACTAAGAAAGTAACAATTTTTATGAATCTGAATAATAACAAAGTAACAATTTTTACTGATAAAGATGTTGAATAATAATAAAATGGAATGGTTAAGATATTTAATAACATATATACTACATCATATCGTTAAGAAGTGATATGACGAAGATATTGAATAACTCATATATTATATTTTGATTTTCTCTTACACACACAAACACACTTTTCCATCTTTAACTCAAGATATTGCACTGAAAGTGAGACCTTGAGAAAATTTAGACCTCCCGAGTTTTTCACATTTTAAATATCCTAATATTATAATTGTTTTAATGTGCAAATACTAATAGATAAAGCACATCTAACCAAACAAAGTATACAACTTCAACTTATAATATTTGTTTTGAAATTGGAGTTCATTGTGTTATTTCTAAATTCATTTTATGTTATATCATTATCACTAAAATCAATGCACTCTATTGTATTATGTTATGTTATGCTCAGTCATCTTTCATTGCGCCCAGAAGCACATTCTACAACCCGGTATGGGAAAGATGTGTAATTCCTTCTGTGCTCAACGTGGAGTTGACACATGTCCATTTAGAAAAAATAATACATGATTGACTAAATAAAAAACAATGTCTACTATAATGTAAAAATTTAGAAACATAGAAAAAATATATATATGGCTAAGTTTAATTAAAAATATTAAACCAATGCATATAATTTTGCATTATGTCATCATTGAAATAAATGCAACTAATTGCTCTAAATCATTTATGATTGTGTCATCACTAAAATCAATGCATAGCATTGTTTTACATTATGTATTATTTAAATCAGAGAAAATAATTGCTTTAAATAATTTGTCATTGTACCATATCTAAAATAAATGCATCATATTGTTTTGTGTTATATCATTGCAAATAATTCCAACTCCCTTATTTCTCTAAATCATTTTTTTAATATCATCATCTATTGTTTTGTGTAATGACTGAAATCAATATGCCCTATTGTTTTGTGTTATATCATTGCTGAAATCAATACAGATATTCAATGGTTGATATTTAATTCTGTTTTAGTTTCCATGATTGGAACATATCAATAGTAAAAACCAAAAACTCTTGAATTTTGAAACATTCTTCATTTTGATAACGAATTAAAGCTTAATTATATATCTTGAATAAATTAAAGAATAATTATATATATTCAAAAGAATTTCATCATCTTCATATTGAACTATTATCTCAATAATATATTGAATCCCAATATACTTCTTGTTATTTTACATTTGAAATTTTTTGAAAATGGATGGATGTCCAAAACCTCCATACTTTTGTAATATTAGACTCATTAAATAGTAATCTTAAATATACATGATACATAATAAAGATGCAATATCTCGTGCTAAATTTGAAGTCTCTAAGAAATAAAAATATTCTAGAAATTAGAAACTAAGAGAAGGTTGGTCCTCTAATATAAGTTTGATATTTATCTAAATTTAATATTGAACTTAATAATTATTTAGAAATATTATTGAAATTTGTAATAATTGTACTTTTATTTTTATTGTTATTATGTATGAACATAATGAAACCCTAAAAACATACCATAATTCAAAAAACACATACATTCACATGATAATTCAATATATAGATCTGGATTATACACACTATGGATTACTTAACTCCAGATCCATCATATGTTTAAATTGTTATTCCTAGCTCATGCTAAATTTAATCTAACATATTGATTCATGTAAATTCCAAATATAATCTATATACTACTTTGGATCTTATTCTTAAAGTTGATATTGATATATAAATATATGCAGATATAACGTAAATTAATGTAAATGGGTATGTGCAAGTTGATGATGGGCTCTCATGAAGGGTTAGTGGTAATGAAAACATGGAAAAACATAAATATGTTAACTTGGAGGGATTATTCAAGCTAATTTTACAATGAATTTGAATATGTGAATAACTATGTGAAATTTGAATTTTTCTAAAATTGGTATTTTTTTTTTTTTACACAAACGGTTAATGGATAATATTAGGTACTTGGCCTAAATGCCAAAATTCGGGTTACAAAAAGTGGGGCTGAATCCCTGAGTGCCTCACCACACAGAAAGATCATGGCGCTTATTCTTAGTTCACATCTTTTTTTAGTTGCAACTATGAGATCAATTTCAGTGATTTTACCAAGCTTGTGGATACAAACGAATTGGTTTAATAATAAACAGTAAAACATGATAGCTAACTGATTTAAGGAATTGGATCCCATGTTTCTTCTCAATCCCTAATCATGACCCCAACAGAAAGGAGGGCTGCTTTATTGGCTTCTAGATCCGTGCCCTTATTGTTGAATCTCAACACGTGGAAGAAATTCAAATTCTGAAAAGAGTCTCCCGGGTCTTTTATTCTAGAAATCATCCTTGCCAGTCTTAAGTCCAACGGCAGAGAATTTATCACCATTGTGTTAATAATAACCTGAGAGTCCCCAAACATTTGCCTCCCTGATGTTCATCCCTTTAAGGAACTTGAGGCCTTGGAAAATATCCAATTCCTCAGCTTGAATGCTGGAAGAGAGGCCCAAGGCCCATGCGAAGTTGTGAATCCTGGTGCCATCTGGTTTCATTGTGACACCTTCTGCTCCAGCCCTTCCTAGATTGCCCTTTGCTGCCCCATCAAAGAATAGAGAATGTCTCGATTGGGTTGCAATCCGGCCCTGGAAATCCTTTTCTGTTTCCCTAATTTGTCAATCCTTGGAGAGAGAGATAGTGCTTGCAGCTTTTTGAAATTGAAGTTTGAGAGAAGAGCCCCAGATGATGTCTTATTGGATTAAATTTGAATCATCTTTTTTCTCTTTCAGACACTCTTTGAATTGACATTTTATCCTGACTCCTACAATCTTGGCATCCTGCTCATAATTTCTGAAGATACTTTTATTTCATTCGATCCAAATCTGCCAGCAAATTATTTTTGGGAGGGAAGACCAAGTAGCTTTGATATCCTTATTTTTACGGGAGGGACCAGGGTACCTATTTAGCCAATTTGCAAAAAGTTCAGGGGTGGATCTTAGAAGAGCGAAATTGGAGTACCTAGTACCCAACAACTCGAACCAGGTTTGCAATGTGAATTTTCATTCTAACATAAGATGAGTAACGCTTTCCTCTTTTTCCCTGCACAGGCTACACCTTGAAGGACCGTGGAAACCTCTCTTCTGCAAGTTTTCATCAGTCAAGATTTTGTTGTGGCATAACAGCCAACAAAAATGGTCTATTTTGGGTAAAGAGGGATAGTGCCATATCCCTTTCCATGGCGCAGGGTTAGGAGATACATGAGGACGCTCACACAGTTTGGCATAGCCTTGTGCCACAGTGTATCCACGGATCTGCGATCCCCAACCTCTTGAATCGATTTTTCGTACTAGCGTTGGAGCCATACCATGTAACTTGGATAGCAGAATATCGCGATCTTGAAGGAGCTCCAGGGGCATTTGGATGCGTTTCCAACTAGCCCAGAATGGGCCATGCCAATTGGAGATGTCCCACAGAGAGAAAAGGCTAGCCTCATTCATCCATCTGCGCAGTGACTGGAGAGCATTGCAGTTCGCCAACGGGTCATTGTTCATGATTCTATTAGTCCACAGATTGATCTTTTTACCATTGCCAGGAATCCAAAATGCATGGGTTTTGATTAGAGGGCAGGCTTTGACACAAAGTTTTAGGAAAGGTGAGTTTAAATGAGGAAGAGGTCTATCCAAGCAGCGAGAATGCTTACCTTTGAAGTATTTTCGCCAAAGGGCCAATTGAGCCCATCCTGGATTGGGAGCTATGATTTTCCATATTATTTTAGATCCCATTACTATATTCTAGTTACAAATATTTTTGAAATTTAGACCCCCTTCCAACAGAGGTTTGGAGATGGATTCCCAATTAACTAGAGGAATGTTTTTCTCGTTCTGTTTGCCACCCTTCCAAAAGAATTGGAAAATGATCTCCTCCATCTTTCTGAGGATTCCACTGGGAGAAAGGAGGACAGAGAATTGGAATAAGGGGAGACTGTTGAGCACATATTTGATGAGAACAATCTTGCTAGCAATGTTGATCCAAGAGAATCCCCAGGCCTAAAGCTTATTCTTGAATTTCTCCAACTGAGGGAGCCAATCTTTGCTATAGGCTCTTTTGAGGAAAACATGAAGACCTATATACTTGAAGGAAGTCCAAGAAGAGGAAGCAGCGAAACCAAAGCATCTAGAAATGGAGTTAAGCAAGTTGGGAGAAGTGTTCCAACAATAAATGTAGCATTTCCCATTGTTTGGTATGCTGCCTGAACCCTTACAAAACTCATCCAGAACTCCTTTAACTCTAGAAGCCATAGGCACAATAGTAGTCCCCAGTAGCAGGGTGTCATCAACGAAGAGGGCATGGTTGATGTTTTTAATTCCTCTTGCTATGCAGACCCCAATGATATCCTATTCAAGCAGCTTCTTGTCTAAATAAAAACTGAGGACAGAGGCTTGAAGGAAAAAGAGTAGAGGTGAGAGGGGGCACCCCTGCCTAAGTCCTCTTGTGGCTTTGAAGAAATTGACAAATCTACCATTCACTAAAGGGGCAATCCAGGGCTCTGAGATGCAGGCCCGAATCCAGTTTATAAAGTTCGCTCCAAATCCAAGTTTATGCAAGACATTCAGCAGGAAAATAGGCCTAACTCGATCAAAATCATTTGCTAAATCAAGTTTGACAACCATACCTTTTTCATTGCGACGCAGACTTGAATGGATCGCCTCTTGGACTAATATGAAATTGTCCAAAATCTGCCTACCATGAATGAAGCCTCCTTTATTTTCCGAGATGATTTTGGGGAGGATGTGTTTCAATCTGTTAGCAATTACTTTGGTAATCAGTTTGTACCCAATGTTGCAGAGCGAGATCGGGTGAAATCTGTTGAAGGAGTTGGCTCCTTTCTCCTTGGGGATGAAGGCAAGGAAAGCAGAGTTAGTGTTGCCTCCGATTTTCTGGCAAGCTTTGGATTTTAGGACCATTTTGAAGAGATCTTTTTTCACAATCAGCCAACAAGTTTGGAGAAACCTGGCTGAGAAATCGTCCGGCCCAGGGGCTTTGTCGAGGTCCATAGAAAAGAGGGCATCCTTGACTTCATTCTTGGTGACTTTATCTTCTAGGAGATGATTCATCTCAGCTGAAATTGAGGGGGGAACCACATCTAGCATGTCAGAGTTCTGATCCAGTTCCATTTCCTCTCTATACAGGCTTTGGAAGTGAAGGAAGGATGTTCTTTTGATGCTTACAAAGTCCTTGTGAATGATAGGACCTTCCTTGATTTCAGTAACGAAGTTGGTGCATTTCCTGGCCTGATCTTGCTTGTGAAAAAAAGAGGAATTCCTATCCCCTGCTTTAAGCCAAAGACTACGAGAATTTAGTCTCCAATAATCTTCTTCAGCTAGATAGGCCTTATGGAAATTTTGTTGGAGATGGGCCTCTTTGTCTAGCATATCTTTTGTAATATCAGCTTCTTCAGCCTAGAGATGATGGTTATCAAGAATGCTTTGGATTTTTTTCCTTTTAGTGGCGGGGTTGGGAAAAGATTTGGCCCAACTTTTCAGAGCCATTTTCACTCTTATGAGTTTCTCCTCCCATTAAAAAAAAGGCGAGCCTTTGACAGGCTGCATCCAAATATCCTTGACTAATTGCATGAAGTCCGACTCTTTGACCTAGAGAAGGCTAAATATGAAGGGAATAGGGCCAAGATCGAGATGAGCCAAGATCTCAAGCTTGATGGTTTTATGATCAGAGGTGTTGTAGGGGAGAATATGTACTCTAGCCTCTAACCCAAGCAAGAGGAAAGAGATTTGGATGAAGAATTTGTCAAGTCTAGCAGCGATATGACCAGGACCTACTCTTTTATTAGACTAAGTGTACTTACCAGAGATTGGCTTGATGTCCAGTAGATCCCAGTCCTGCATTAGGTCCTCCACCCATTCCCTTGTCGGATCTCGAACAATATTGCCTCCTCTCTTATCTTCCGAAAGGAGAGTGAGATTGAGGTCACCAGCAATGATGATATTTTCCAGATTCACAAGATTTGCTTGGTTTCTTATGGAGTCCCAACAAGCCTTTTTATCCCCAATGTTGACTGGGACATACACATTAAAGAGACAAAAGATCTCTTTTGTGACTAAATGTTGCATTTTTATAAGAATCCAATGGGTATTGGGGGTCTCAGAAATAACTGAGAGCTTGTGCATTCCAGAGAGTGCCCAACCCTCCGAAAGCCCCACGAGATGAGATTGGTTTCGCTTCACATTTGTTCCAGAGTTTCTTACTTACATGCAGGAATAAAGTGTCCTCCATTTTGGTCTCCTGGATGAGGATTATGTCAGGAGATTCTATCCTTATTAAACTTCTGATAACTTCTTCTTTGAGTCTTCTCCCCATACCTCTATAGTTCCAGGAGACGAGCTTCATCATTTATGTTTCTGATGGGCTCCCTTGGAGCCTTGGGACTGGTTTCTCTCCATCTTCGGTTTTGTTGCTAATAGTTTCTCAATGGTTGGTTGGCTTCCCTGGAGCTTATCTTTGTAGGTTTCCTGCTCTCTTTTTTCCCGATCTGTCTTATAGCCTCTTGTGGATCTCCTTATCGAGGCTTGGGACTCTCTTATTTCCCCTTCTTCCTCTGAATCTTTGAATTCTTACTCTTCCTCCTCAACTTCTACGGTGTTTCTTTGGAACTTTCTACAACGCTTGTCCCCCTGGGAGAAGAAGAGGGAGTGCCTTTGGCGGGGGAGACTGTTTTTTGGATCTTGTCTTCTTGAGTTTCCTCTATTTGTGAGCTTAACAGAGCGAATTTGTTTTCTTGTCCCATTCTGGGAGGGGGTTGCTGAGCAGGGGCCTATTGGGGGCCTTTACCATTTGGCCCCCCTGGCTTGTGAGATTTGTGGGACGTCTTGGAACGCTTGACCTAGTTCCAACCCTCCTCCTTACCTTTCTTTGACTCAGCATTGGACAGACATCCTCTAGCAAAGTGGCCGTAGACATGGCATTTCCGACATTTGAAGGGAAACTGCTCATAATCTAGTTTCTACACGTGAGTCCAACTACCGACATTGATTTTAATGGCTTCCAAGAGACCCACCTCTAGATCTACTTCTACGCAGATTTTGGCACAGTCATATTGATCCTTGTTGTTTGCTCGATCTATGAATTTCCCAAGGGCATTGAGAAATGTTCTTCAAAGAGTCCTAGTTCCAACAATGAACTGGAAGATTTGGGAGCCTAACCCACATCGAAACCGCCATGGGAACATCAACTGCAAGGTTGAAATCTGACGTCCATTTGTTAAGATAAAGGCCCTGGGGGCCCATGAAGTAGGGGTCATTCGGGAAAATCAGATCCTTATCGTCTTTTGAGGAGAATTCAAAGAGGAAGAACCCTCTTCCCAAGAAATAAGAGGTGATGTTGTTCTTAATCAATGGCGCCCAGTTCCTAAAGACCCAGTTTTCAGTGGACTTAGGTGAAGGCCATAGTCCGGTGAACTGACTAATGAGGGAAAGCTCAGCCAAGGAGAGGGAACTTGGATCAGAGTCTCTAGAGGAAGGGAAATTTCAGGAATATCCTCAAGCTTCTTAACGAACTTGGTTGCTTCACTCTTTTTCTTCTGTAGCAGTCCAACCAGGAGAAAATTGAAGGCATCGGCGAACGAAGGCAGAGGAGGGGGAGGGGGAGGTGCCTGGGGCGTGCCTGACACCTCCATGGGAAAACCCTAG